>PVJX010008882.1:0-63623 GCA_004027295.1 Dolichotis patagonum
GGTATTTGACCACGTAGAGTCTGTGTCATCTCACATAGACATTTACTGTCATTTAAGATTTGGGACCTGCCTGCCAAAGAGCTCTGTAGCTCTTTCCAGAGTGTATTAAATGCCCCTTTTATATCCATCCTTCCTAGACAGGTCACACAGCCAGTATGTGCACCAGTAAGCCTCAGGGTTGACAAAGAGGGATACAGGGTTTTCTAGTGGAGCAGTGCATTCTACATGCACACAAAACAAGCACCACATCAATGATGCCAAGGTCTGCTGCCAGCTGGAGCAGTATTCCAGCTTCCTTCTCTCTTGGCCATAGGTATTCAGTGCCTATGAAACAAATCCCGAGGAGCCATAGCCCTAGGCCAGTGTCATCAGGGAATGAAGGTTCTCTGGAGCTCTTCTCCAAGCAAATTCTCTCACTTTTTCAATTTGAAGCTGCAGAGGGTGGGGTTTTGCTTCTTATTGTGATGCCTTCAGGCCATCTTTTCTATTGTCTTGCTCTAAAATACTTGGCTTTTTCTTACTAGTTTTTTCAATGATCAGTTTCTCCTTTCTTCCATCTTTGCAATCTGTAACTTTACTGCAGCTTCCTCTTTGGCCAAACTCACAAAACTTTGAATCATTTGACTGGGCTGTTTGCTCTTGATTCTCCATATAAATCTGAGTAAAAGGCCCCAACAGGAGCCAGGCCACCTGTTTTGGTTACTTTTCTCTTGTTGCTGAGACAAAATACCTGACACTCAAAATTAGGCTAGGAAAGGTTTGTATCTTACAGTTCTTGCAGGTTTCAGTCCATACTTAGCTGGCTCCAAGGCAGGGAGGCATGGCTAAGGGGCAGTTATTGATGGAGGCCACAAACAGCAAACATGAACATCCAAGAGTGAAAGACATGCCTTCTTCCCACCATGACACTGCATATCAGCTCCAACCCTGTTCAGATACAGCACTCATTACTAAGCCCAGTGCTAGACAGTGAACCAATCACAAGTACTAGATTCAGTCACCTCCATGACTGATTGAGGCTTTGGGGGGACATTTAAACAAACCACAATACCACCACTTCAAAATTAAACTGCTTTGGAATTTTTTCTGGCAGAATAATTAGTCTACTGCCCTTAATTTTAGTCTCAGGCAAATTCTCTGGACATGAGTAATGCAGACAATCTTTCTGCCAAGGAATAACACACATAATATGGAGTCCAACAGCCAGTCCTTCTTCCCAGCAGAAACCTCTGAGCATGGTCTTTATCAGCAGGATTTCTAACAGCCTTCTTGTCTTCTGAGCTCTGACCAGAATCTCCCAACAAGTATAACCTCAGGTGTTCCGGCTCTTCTTTCTCAAGCTGCATCTCCAAACCTTTCCTAACACTTCACACATCTAAACACAAACTATAGCAAACACATAATAAAAGTCTATTCCCATATTTCATTCTTTAAAAAGCCGTAGACCCATATGTAATGTACACATCCTTTGATAAATGGCCGAACACAATCCCTAATAAAAAAGTGTTTGTGTAATTTCAAATGGAAATTGTTTGCATGTTCTTGTCATTATAATTCTTCAAAAACATTTTCTCTTACATATGTAATTTTGTGTGCTATAAATTACATTAAATATGGTTTTTCCTATTTTGTTTACTTATTCTCATTACTTTTTCTCTTATGCCACTGTGTTTTTCATTTTTGAAAACTTTGAAGCCACATTGGTAGAAACATATTATTATAATCAAGAAATGAAAGTACTGTGGTATAAATTAGTCACCATCAACTATGTAAAGTATATTTAATAAATTTTAAATGCAAAATTTGTGCTTTACTTTTAGTTTTTGCTTATTTTGATGAATTACTGAAAACTGAACCCAAAGATAGAAAGAACTTTGAAACACATACCTCAGAGTATTAACAAGTAATCTACTCGATATAATGTCAGAGAACAAAAGATCTGATAAACTCTCTATTGATGAAATACTGAATTGTTGTTGAATAGAATTATAAAAGGCTTTAAGTTAATGTTTCATCTCAAAGCAGAATAGTTGTGGTGTCATTTGCTTGCTATGTGAATTTTGCCTCAATGTTATGAAATGTTGTTCTAGCAGTAATTGAAAAGGTTGGACCAGTATGTAACTGTCCAGCTCATTTTTGTGTCATAATATCTCAGGTTAGAATTGTCCAGCAAATAATATGTTTTAGTCATTCAAATCTTTTCCCACCCCAGAAAATTACAGCACCATAAGTTTTCATTTTCCCCAATGTCTTTTCTGCTATAATAATGGCTTGCGTATTTAAATCCTGTGCTGTTATTGTGACTTCAAAGCCCTAAAACAGCAATTGAATGAGGCAGTTCATCTGTCATTATTCAAATATGAAGCAATTATGATGAAATAAAGATAAAATTCCATTGAGAAATACTCCAATCAATTTCCACTTATATTTAACTAGAAACATAAAATGATGCTTAGAAGAATAAGTTTAGGTAATAAAACTGAAGAATAAAAAAGCATTGAATTACTGATCTAAAACTGAGTTATTTGTGGTGATTTCAGGGCATTTAAATAAAATGTGTCATTAATATTAAGTGAAACTTTGTTGCCCAATAAACACAAAATATAACAAAAGCCAAACCAGAAAAAAAAAGTATAAAATCCTTACTATTTAATTGGTCAAAACAGTGTCAAAATTTATTATCTGCCACAAGTCTTTTGCAGAATATGTAAGGCCACACTCAAATGCCAACTAGTTGGTATAGAATTCAGTTGACCAAGGTCTGGAGGTAGAGTTCATGGGTAGATTACTTGCCCAACAAATGTTAGGCCCTAGATTTATTTACCAACACTACAAAAATAAATTTTAAAAAATGAACCTACATGACTCTTTTTTCCTTTTTCAAAAAAGATGTTTAATGAACTGAAAAACGCTGCATCAAACAAAAGAGCTTTGTATTTCAGCTGGACGCTTTTTATTTCCTCATACCAACTACATTTATATAATCTTCTGTTATCTTTAACATATTGCTTTTTATCTAAATTCATTTTTCCACTTATTTACTCAAATTGACTCCAAAGAGCCATCCAATAGAGCACTTACCTGTGTTCTAAAAGCAGCTACAATAGAAATAAATATACAGTATCATGTAATATAAGAATTATATATATTATTTTAATGAACTATTCTTCCATTCATTTTGTATAATTTTATTGAAAAATTTTCTACATTAATCTTTTTAAGCAATATCTCTTTCCCTGCTATAGTTGAAGCTCACAAACTTCTTAAACTCATAAGTATAATGTTCTGCTTTTAGCTGGTATGCTCTATAATTTTCTCACTTTTGCTTATCATATAATTTCTATGTAAAAAAAGACCTATTTAAATTGGTGCTTCATTTATATGAGATTTCTTACATTAAATGAATAGTAAATATGATGAATGAGTTTAATATTTCGAGAAAACAAATATGAACATGATGAATGCTGACTATATTCCAGATAGCTGTCCAGTACTTAGATGTGGACCAATATATGAATAGAGATGAAAATAGAATTACAAACTTAGCAATGGAGGAAATTGTTAAGACAATATTTAATTTTGTTACGAGACTATTTAGTTAACTCATTTGACTCTGCTAGGGGACATAATGATCATAACCATCAAAAAGTACCTTGTTAGAGAGACATGAAGAATGAACTGACAATAATCAGAGATAAAATATGAGAAATATCTTCAAAGTATAGTATGGTTAATGCCACAAACTGGGGAAAAGACTCCATTTTTGTTGAAAAATAGTTTGGAGGTAGATGTGTGATGATTAAGGCTTCATGGACAATTAATTGACTTTAATGCCACCTAAGGGGTTACTAGAGCATACTTCTAAGCATGTCTGGGTGGTACATGGGGGTGTGACCTTGGGATGTGTATCTGCTCCTTGTCCCCTTCTTCTCTGGCACTGTTCCTGGTCCCCTCTCTGGCAGTGTTCCCAGATCCCATAATCTAAGCATCATTGGTCCACTATGCCATTTGATCCTGATATTTCTGCCTTGGAGCCAGCCTGACTATGGAATGAATTCTGTGAAACTGTGAACAAAAATAACTCTTTGATCCTTTAAATTATACATCACGTATTTGTTCCCAGAAGTGTAAATCTAACTAGTACAAGCTGACCAGTTAAACATGGGGCCTTAACAGGAATGACCATAAACTATATTCCTGAATTCTTGGAACTAGTGACAGTTTTAAGAAGGACTCAAAACTTTTGTGCCTTTATAATATATTTTCATCTGTAATATAAAACCTCAAAGAGTAATGCATAAGAAGTACCTTTCAGTAATCCAAGGTAAGCCAGATACGGTGGTACATGCCTGTAATCCTAGCATGTGAAAGCCTGAGGCAGAAGAATCATGACTTCCAGGTCAATGTAAGGGGCATAGTGAGATCCCGATTAAAAAAATTTAAAGGTAAAATAAAAAAATTTAAAGGTAAAATATTATAACCATAATCCTAACAATGGGAATGGAGAAAAATGAATAAATTCTAAGGATAGAAATAGGTAGAATCAATATAATTCGATGACTGAATACATGTGAGATTTTGAGTGTAGTAGAGTTGATCTACCAACTCTCAGAAGAAGGCAATCATAAAAGATATGGTTGGATTTGCCAAAGAATGGACAGCAGGATAAGTGAATAGAAATAGAATGAAAGTAGAAGAGTGAAAACAAGTTTAATTTGGATAAGCTGAGAAAACAGTGAGTTCAGTTGAAACATGTTAAGAGTGTGATGTCAGCAAAGCTCTGCCCTAGACCTGCCGAGGAGGGATAAGAATTATATTCCAGTTAAGTTCTGAGGACTTACTGGGTAATAAGTGCTTCAAAGTCAAAGTGTATTCAACAGAAGCAGAATGAGAGAGCATGGAGATCAATTTGCACATTTATTTTCTCGAATGGTTGCCGTACTATGAGGACATCATATTTAAGTCAACTTAGTTAAGGGTTACAGAATCACTGTTAAAGTGTTCTAGTAAGGACACTCACATTGGGGTAGGAAATAATTTCAATACTAAGCAGCTTCAGTAATCCTTTTAGGGTGAAGAGTGCTTTTTGTTATTGAAAGCAGTGACACTAGGCTCCAGACTCTGGGCCTGACGCTTGCTTGATCATTTTCCTTTGAGAAGTCCTTTAGCTTCTTTACGCTTACAACAGCAGCAGTAGACAATGGTAATCCAGTCTATTTTAGAGGGTTACTGAAAGGCTTTGATAAATAAGGTGTGTATGAATGTGCATTGTAGAAGTAATGTTTGGTACTACATTGAAATAAAAGTAATGTCTGAGAAATCTAAAAATAAATTTCAAAAGATTGATTTTTTCCCCTATAAAGTGTCTTCTTATGCTTTAAGTAATAACTGACATAAACCTAGGTTCCTTTTCAAAACTGATTGTCCATTTATTAAAACAATTACTTTCTCACACCTGCCCTGTGTACAGAGAGATGGTGTGTGTCACCCAGGAGCTCCGACAATGCAAAGCACACTCCCTGTCTTAGGACAGCTTCCTGTATAGTCACTAATATAAACCCAGCACAAGTGAAACAGCAAAAGAGCAATAAAAGGCCATTTGTGGGTGTTAAACAAAATTTTAAAAGGGATGGTGAGAGAATGTAGACAACCCTTTCATGAGATTTGGATATGGAAGCTTAGACAGATTGCTACTTGCCTGGTTGCCTAGAGCACTTAGGGCATATAAGATTCATTTTTACTAAACCATTGCTCATATAGAACCAAGAATAAAAGAGTCTGCATGTAGTCTTACAGATTGGCTTTAAATTCTGGTGCCCCCACTATCAGCAACACAACCATAAGCTTCTTACTATTTAGCCTTCAAAATCCTTGTTCTGAAGTAGAGATTGCCATTATCTATCCCACAGCACTATTTAGTGATTTATATGGGTAATATAAAGCCCCTACTGCAGTTTCTCACTTATCACAAACACTCAAGAGAGACTTCAGTGGTAAAAACAAACAAAAATCAAGTAACAACCAGCTAGTAATACAACTTTTATTACTGGTAAATTTTATAAATATTGTATAATTAAGTGTTCATAATTTAACTGGGAGTTGGATAATATTCTTAATTGTGATCAGGAAAATGAGACTTGGTAATGACATTTTCAGACAAGGGAAGTAAGAAGTATGAGGGCTTAGTGAAAGAACAGTGTCACAGAATTACTTTAGAATTTGAGAGTTAATAACCACACAGATGTGAACAAATATATGGAAGTGACTGGATATCATTTTTGTGTCTATTAGTTATATGACTGTGGGATATTGTGAAAATTCTTCAAGTTTATGGGTCTTTAGACCAGGAATAGAGAGAATGCTAAGTCTAATAAAAAGTGAGCATTTGATGATGGTTACAGACTTCTTTTATGTGAAAATTTGATATTACTCAAGATCAAGAAAATAATCCAAATGTTTGTAAATTTTAAGTTAGGAGGGTTCTGTGACATCCTGTATTTGGACACAGGAAGCTGCATCAGAATCCCTGATAAGGCCTGATGCGGTGCCACAGGCCTGTAATCCCATTACTCTGGCACGTTGATGCAGAAAACCTGCAAGTTTGAGCCCAGCCTGGGCAATTTAGCAACTTATGGAGACACTCTCCAAATTAAATGTTTAAAATGGGCTGGGGATATAGATTAATGTGAATGCTTGGAGTTCAATGCCCAATACAGCAAACAAACAAACAAAATTTATTGCTATTTAGACAGTTTATTGTGAATTTTTTTTTTTTTTTTTTTTTTTTGTACCGGGGATCGAACTCACAACCTCGCGCTTGCCAGGCAGGCACTTAAGCCACTGAGCTAAATCCCCGGCTTATTGTGGGAACTTTAAGAACCACAAAACTGTAAGAAAAACCTAAAAAGTTCCATGGCGAAGGTAACGTCCGTGAGTACAGTGGATTTTGGAATTGTATCCTATATGTAGCACTATTTTAAATTCCAGCAAGATTTAAATATCAAAGTACTTTAGATAATTAAAGCCACGTTACTGTTAGTTTGTTATTTTTGCTAAGAAAACTATACACTTATTTCAAATATTTGAACTATTTGAAGAATTTAGCCCATTAGAATAATTGGTCAGACCTGCAACTCTAGTTGAAAACATGTAATTGTTCAATCGATTTAAACTTGAGTTCATAATTTATTGATACAGTTTTAGCACATGTATTAGTATAGGTTTATTCTATTTTATAATTCAATTTGGTAACTGGCCCCAAATACTTGTTAAATACTTACTACTTGAAAAGGATCATTTTTGAGAAATTTTAAATAGTCACTGATAAAATTTTATTTGCAAATACTTGAAAGAGTTTTTAAATTAGACTATTTGAAGATTCTCTCTCTGCTTTTCCATTTCTCTTTTTCTCTCTTTGTTGTATCATTGGACATCTTTTCCAGACCATATACACAAAGAAAAAAAAAAGGTCTGGCAAGAGATCACTGAACTCTTGACTATCACTCAGCTGAGTGGAATGATAACAGCCTTCCCAGAAGAGGTCTTAACACCATTAAAAGTTTATCTGAAAATTGCTTAGGCAGTTTATCAAGAATGTTAATTTCTTCCCAGAAAGGGATAGTGATTTAAGCGTCTGTCCCAGACCAAGTTAAAGACAATTTTTCATTTATCTATCTTTCTAATTATTAAAAATTTTAAAATTTTCTAAACACATACATGAAAGATAAGCTTTGTGGACTGATTTAATTCTAGAAGTCAATGCATAACTAATTTTTTAAAATTTTATTTTATTTTTTAAACAAAATCAACTTGCTATTAGACTATCAGTTAGCTCTAACCACCTACAAGAATACTCCTTGCTTCAGAAGATCCAACAATGTAACAAAAGGAAGCAATTCTTTGCAGATTTCATATAATATATATGTGTGTATATATACATATGCATTAATGTATTTTATATATTAAGTATTTTGTATGCATTATTGTGTTTTATAACATGTTTATAGTAACTTTAAACTTGTGATGGCTTATCATAAAATATACATATACAATGTCCTAGACTCATTAAAGATAATAGAAACAGAGATGGGGAAAGTAGAAGGAATGAGAACATAGCCCCACTTCTTTCATGATAACTAATCCCAACTTCTCACATACACCAGTATATACAAAGCATAGAAAAGTAGAAGTGATTGGCATAGGAAATACCAGGCTATCCCACTTCTACTGTCTCTCAAATCTTTCATTGTATTTTCCTGACTCAGGTCCATTGTTTTTCCATGACACTGTTACTCAATCTCATTTTTAGGACTAAAACTCTCTTACTGCTTGGAGCTCTGAGTACTGATACTTCAGTGAATTTTAGGGCCTATTCTGAAGCTATGTTCCTTTCCCAGAATCAGTTTCAAACTATGGAAAAGATTCGAGAGTCCCACTACAAGAAAATTTAGTCAAAGAGTCATCCCAGGCTGAAGCTCCTTGGGGGATTGGCTAAGAAATTTGTTTGAAATGGGTTAAAGTTTTTTTTTACATCTGTGCACTGCTCCCCCTAACTCTGCCCCAGCCACAAAGTATTTTTGTCTCAAGAGCATTTCCCAACAAGCCCTTGTACACAAATCTCCACTTGAGGTGGCTTCAAAGAAAATATGAATAAATGAGATGGAAACTTGACTTCTAAAGTAAAATCTTCCTTGTTACTAGTGGAAAATAGTACATGTAGGTAAAGTAATTTAGGGAAAAAAAATGAATCAAGGATTTCCATGGTAGTCAACTCAAAGTGTTGCGGTAAAAATGAGTTTGGGAAAGAAATGATATTCGAGGGAGTTAGGAGGTAGTGAATAAAAATTATTTTATATTGATGGTTCTGGCTGGAATAATTTTTAACAAAAGGCAGGCTGTGAGTGTTTGTGAGGCAGCATTTTCATATGAGGCATGTTGTAGTCAGGAGTTGTGAGGAGAACAATTAGAATCAGGACACAGAATTTATAAAATTTTTATGATGGTGTTGTCAGGGGTTATATGGAGAACAATTTGAATCAGGACATGGAGTTTATGATATTGTTTTTATGATGGTCACTGAGAGTTAACACAAGAAAATGCAGGAAATCTATTCACAACACTAAAGACATAGACTATTTAGTCAAGGCCTGGATCCCACAGCAATGTCCTGCATGAGCCCAGATGAAGACCCAGAGCTCATGACAATGCCTCCCACGAGTGCAGCTGGAGGTCTAGAGCCCACAAGAAGGACTCACGCCAGTCTCTTTGATGGATCCACGCCAAGAAGGCCCAAAGGTCAGCAGTGGAAACTAGGAAGTCTATGCCAGCAGGGTGAAGGAGCTGTGCTGTTAAATTGAGGGGTCTACGCAGGAGCCGAGAACTCACACTCACAACAAACACCAGGGCTGTTGTGAAAAGTACCACAGCCATCCCAGTGACATAGAGTTCCCAAGCTCCTCCAATGATAAGCACAGACAAGTACATACCGTAAAGCCAGCATGAGGAGTTCATCCTGGAGACCAAGCGGCACACGTCTTCCCCTCCAGAGCCAGGAAGCAATGCTCGATGTGAGGACCTGAGCTTCTCAGGAGAACCTAACAGCTCAAACAGCAACTCATAGAACGCACAATGCCTCAATGCCTCAATGCCTCAATGCCTCAATGCCTCAATGCCTCAATGCCTCAATGCACAGCTTCCCCTTCTCCTATTTTTGCTGGCAACTTTCTTCAGGTGAAACATCTACACTCAGGACTATGCTGATTTAATTCAGCTGGTGTTGACAACCAGTTTTTAATCCATAACAAAACATAAACAGGGGTTTGAAAAGCGTGACAGGACAGCCTGGAAGTTCTGGTTAGCTAGCAGGGTGCGATCATCAGTTACAGGGCTAGATTAATAACAATCAGTTACAAGACTAGACTAATAACCATGAAGCTTGATACATTCAAGTACTCCGAATGTTTGGTTATGCTCTCATGGTTACAGGGCTCAGGAAAGCAATTACAGAGCCATGGAATAGTTACAGAGCGAGGCAGCCTCAAAGAGAACAAAGTTTTAAAAAGAACAATAATTCCTAGTACATATTTCCCTTTCAAAAGTAGAGGAGATAAGTAATAACATTCTGGATATTTTGACCCTTCACTGTCATCCCAATGACATGTAAGACTGTAAGACATCACAAAGTAGAACTCACAAACAGAAAAACAAGTCAGGAGAGAAGCATCCAATTCTTGAACTGAAGTATTAAGGGTAAAGAAGCATTTACATTCAGCTATGAACTTTTGGGATAGTTTATTACTCAGAAATAATTGAAATTTTTTTTAGGAGAACCGGCTAGAAATATAATGATGGCATTAGTGTTAAAGAGACCAATATTTCTGGAAAACAATAAATGGAGAAAATTTTTATTTTTGTAAATCATGATTCTTATGAGACTTCAGAGTAATGTTTTAGGGAGAGACAGATATAGTCTAATAAAATTCATCGTTCAACTCCATGAAGTTAGGCTTTTCATAAGACTTCACTGAAGTTTTAGTGTGAGCAATTGGGCTTTTTCAAGAAAGAAAATGTAAAAAAAAGTCAATAATGCTTTTATTCTTGGTTTTGATTGGTTTAGTCTGCTTTCAATTATTTGATTTCAATATGTATGAAAATTTGGACACCTCTTTTGAAGAAAACAAGAGACATTATGGCAGCCATTATTGATTTCCTAGTGTCTGATCTTGATAGCCCTTAAGGTTCTCATTCTTGTGTTTTGATTGCTTTTATACTATTGTGATTTATATTACTTTATTGTGTGTGAAGACATGGACAACTATTTTGAAGAAAACAAGAGACATTATGGTAGCCACTACTAATTTCCTAAAGACAGCCACTATTGTCTTTTTCTGAAATCCTGTGTTATTTGCATTGTTTTACTCTAATCTGCTTTGTCCTGTTTTGTTTTCGTTTGCTTTGCTTTGTTTTATTCTCTTTAAAATAAAAAAATTTAAAAAAGAAAAAAACATGACTTCAGTGTCTTTTAAAACATGTTATAAACATTTTAAAAATAAGTTTTGGAGGAACAGAGTTTTCAGTAAGTTAAGAGTTGATAAACTTTAGCATTCTTTAGAATAACCTCAACAATTTATTAAAACACGTTGCTGAGCCCCGCCCGAACAGGTTTTGAATCAGTAGTGTAGTATAGGGTCCAGGAATCTGAGTGGCAACAAGTATCATAATGTTGCCCCTGCTGCTGCTGCTGCTGCTGGCTTGCCAACCACATTTTTGAGAGCTACGACATTAAGACATCACAGATAAGGAGAATTCAGAAGCTAAATGGTATGCAGAGAAGCTATCTGTAAGATTTGTTTTATAAGTTTTGAGAGTTACTCAAAGACTATAATGAGAAAGAGAAGCAGGTGAATATCTCTAGTTTATTTTGTTTTGTTTTTGTTTGGTACTGGGGATTGAACTCACAACCTCACGCTTGTAGGCACTTATGCCGCTGAGCTAAACCCATGGCCGGAATATATTTTCTTTTTCTATTTCTTTTCCTCTTGTACCAGAGATCAAACTCATCATCTCCCACTTGCCAGGCCGGCTCTTATAATGCTGAGCTAAGTCTCCAGCTGAATATCTCTAGTTTCATTACTGAGTCAAGGGAGGACTTTAACTCTTCAGAATGCTAAATAGAAACCTGGCTAGGAGAGTGATCCACCTCCTGGTGGGACAGCTACAGAACTGGAGAAACATGGTGGCACCTGCTGCAGAGGAGAGGAGAGACCGCAATAGCTGTACGTTCTCAGTTCCAACTCAGTCTTCATTGTTGGCAACAAAGCTCAGATTATAACACCTCTATCCAGGTGGATATCATAAGGTAGATGAGTTAAAATGATGACTAAATTTACGAAAATGGGCCACAGAAAATAGTATATAGTAAAAAAGAAACTCCATCAGGAAAAAGAAAATTTTTGCAGAAAGATGGGAAAATGGAATTAATATTCCTTCCCACGTATCATTAGAAAATTTAAATTCAACCTCACCCATACTCCTTAGGTATGGATATGTTTGAGTAAAGTAATGAATAACAATAATAAACATATTAAAAATTTACTCTGTTTTAAGTGTTTTCAACTTGATCTACATATTTATAAATTTTCAATCCTCACAATAAGTTTATAAGGACAATTGTTAACCCCATCTTACTGATAGGGAATGTACAGTATCAAAAGATAAGTAATTTTTCCATAGTCATACATTAGTAAATGTCAGATCTGACAGCAGCACTCAACAATTCTTTTCCTGACAGTCTTAAGTATTATATAGTATAGATTCTGAGATTTTTATTCGGAGCTTTAGGTTCCACATATATTTAAGACTGCTTCTGCTGCTGTAATGCAACATGTAGTGGATGGGTAACTGGTGTTCACCTTAAACACCAGCTGAACTGAATCAGTGCGGTGCTGAGCACAGGTGGCCCAGCTGAGGACTGCTGCCAGCACAGAAAAGAGACCTGGAGAGGAGGAGCAGTGTTGTGGGTTGCCCTCAGGGTTGTTGTTTAGAGTTGGTTCTCCTGGACGAGTTTGTCATGCTGGCTTCCCTGATATGAATTTGGCTGTTATCCTCAGAGGAGCTCGGGACCTTGTAGCTGAGAATGGCTGCAGTTCACTTTGGGGGAGCTTTGGTCCTTACTTTAAGCATTGTTTCCTGGCTCCAGAGGGGAAGATGTGTGCTGCTTAATCTACAGAAGTCTGTCACTTTGGCTTCCTGATATGTACTCAGCTGTTATCACTGGAGGAGCTTGAGACCTCATTGTCACCGTCACCGAGGATCGAGGATCGCTGTGATGCTTTTTACAGGAGTCCTGGTCCTTATTTTGAGCATTACTTCTTGGCTCCAGTATAGAACCCTTGGCTTGCTGGCACAAATCCTTCTCTCCGCTGGCATAGACTTTCTAGTTTCCACCACTGACTTTTCAGCCTTTCCCAAAGAAAATCCATGGGTCATTGTTGTGAGTTCTAGGTTTTCAGTTGAACTCATGTATATTATTGCATGGGACTAAGTCATCAGCTGGATTTTCTAGGTCTTTAGTGTTATGAACAGATTCCTTGCGCTTGTATTTAACTTGGGTGACTATTACAAAATAATAATATACCCTATGTGTCTTATATATAATCATTTTCCTTTGCAACCCCTGACTACAACACAGCATTATTGACTTTAAATGTAACAAATAAAATCCATAAGCAGCCTCATGGGAATTCAAGGGGATTTGGGCTAGATCAAATTTTACCATCGAATGAGGTAAGATTATTTTTACTTATCTCCTTCCAGTTGCTCCACAGGGATTCAGAACAACAGACATTTAGTAGGAATAGGGTGGGGTTGAAGACATTAGTTTTTGCATAATTGAATTTCACCTTACCATAAGATCATAAATTAGCAATGTAAGGCTTTTTTTTTCTATCCATGTAATTCAACAACATTTGAGATTGTCTCTTGATGTTTGAGAAATCATCCTAAACTTTAAAGGTTAAAATCAACATACCTAATGAATTTTTTGGTCTAGTATACGAGTTGGCTTGATTTTATGACGCTCAGTTACAGTCTCCTTGCAAATGGACTGGTTAGACCTCCAGAATTTCTTTCTTCCCCTATCTTATGCTTCAGTCAGATGGCGAGATAGCTGAGTTTCATTGATTTGCTGATGAAAATGTCTCCATGTGACGTCTCTAGCATGAGAATCTTAGAGTGAGTGACTTCCAGATGGTAGCCAGCTTCCTCTTGAGAGAGCAGTCTAAAAGAAGGAAGTAACCTCAAGGCTTCTATGACAACTACAGAAGGCCTGCATCTTGTTAGTGCAGGAAGTGGCTGAAGTCAGCTCAGATTCAAGAGAAGACGGTTAGATTCAGCTTCTCAGTGGGAAGAGCTAACAAGTATTCTTTAGCACCGTTTTTCCCAGTGCTAGAGATTGAACATAGAGCTTTCATTTTAAGCTATATCATCCACCCTTTTTATTTTATTTTATTTTATTTTATTTTATTTATTTTATTTTATTTTTGAGATAAGGTCTCATTAAGTTGCTAAGTTTTGTAGCTAGGCTTGAATTTGTGAATCTCTTGACTTAACCTCCCAGAGTGTGGAAGGTACAGGCGTGTTCCACTATGTTCCACTATGACCACTTTTAATTTACATGCATTCAAAGAAAAGAAAAAAACTATTATCAGTGTTTACGTTTCCAACCTATTTCCACTTTCACTTTATTCTTTATTAACAAAGATGAATATTACCTTAAATATTCATTGTTCATATGTGATATTTATGTGTATGTGTATCTATTCATGTTCTTTACCCTTTATTTTTTAGGTGTTTATTTTTTCTTTAGCAACTTGTTAAGGCTAACAAAGTTTTTATTTCTTTAAGAATACTTTTTTTGCTTATGTGTTGCACATAGATATACACTAAGAGCATTAAATAAATAAACCATAAAATGTACTAAGACTAAATCATTTTTGGAGAAATACAAATTTGTGGAAAAGATTTGCTGTTATATAATCTCTGACTTTGGGAAATTATTTCAAACTTGGGGATATAAATAAAAGACCACTGAGAAATATAGGACATAACATGCACATGTACACATACATTGCACATGTACACACAGCACATGGAGATATAATAGTTTGTATGATTCAAGGATTAGAAAAAGGACAACTTCTAATCCTATTTTAAATATAATGTACATTTTATTTCCCTCTAAAGGATAATTTCTTTTCAGTTTTTAAAGATTAATCCCCCTAAATTGAGTTTAAATAAAAGTGGGAATATTTCATTTTGGGGGGCTTCAGGAGACCAACTTCTCATCACTTTGTGAAAGTTTATACTTCTTGAAGGTCATATGTTGATTCTTTTTCACATATTAAATTAACTCATTAATTCAAAACAGTTTAAAGATAAGAGATTCATAGGAAATGAAAAGTGGCAGGTGATAACATCTGTGGAGTGTCAGTTGAGTAGTAGTATTTAATTCTCCCAGAAACCCAGCAAACTAGAAACAATATGACTCTTCCCACTACCTAGAATATAAATTTCAAAAAGTAAGACAGATAAAGTTAAGGGGATTACACAAATCATAAAACTATTAAGTCTTGCAATAGTATTCCAACTTAGTATCTCTTTCTACTTCCCTAAATTATGACATTGATAGTCTCACCACAAAGCTACATTCTTACACATGGTCTCTATTTTGAAAATGAATTCAGATCTCTATGGGTAACACTTGGAAGATTCTTGTTGGTATTATGTTATAATATATTCCAATTAACAGACATGTGACAAAGTTATAGCATTATCTAAAAACGGTAAGCGTTAAATTAAAAATATTTTATGTAAATCACAAAGATCATTTTAAAAGGATAGAAATTAAAAATGGTAGAGCAAGTAGTATAAGAAGAGTTATAATTTTCCTTCAAAAATGCCCTCTGCAGTAATGTAATACATTTTGACAGTTAGCAAATAATATGTAAAATACTGACACCTAATGTCAACTTTTTGTATTTTAATTTCAGAAGATTTTTAGATTATCTTAAAAATTAGGAAGCTATTAAAGAGTTAGTATTAAAAAGTCAAATTTCTAAATAAAGATATTTGATTGTCCTTTATGTTAATGGAATATTCTTCAAGATTAACAAATTGACTCATATATTTAAGCATAATAAAGTAGGCACAAAAATAAGTGGAGTATTTCCTAGTATAAGTCTATTGTAGATAACTTCCCAACAAATTAATATTTTAATCCATTTTTCAGGATTTTTTTTCTGTAAAGAGCAAAGAGAAAAAAGATGTAAGCATTGTGGAAGATAAAGCCCATGATAAATACACAACTGTAATATAACAATATGAAAGATTCCATGGATAATATATGCATGAATGAGCCTGGTTGATTTTTAACAATAGGTTGACAATTATACGTGAATTTTATATAATTTTTGTGTGTCAATGCAATATTGTTTTATTTTTTTTCTCTGTTTGAAGGTATGAAAACCATTCTTAGTTTGTAAGTTAAAAAGAGCAGATTGTAGATTGGACCCCACCCCGCCTCCCTCCAGGGCAGAGTTCGCTGGTTCCGTTGTAATAGCTTTTAATTCATGGGGTGGTATAGGACTAAGTGGAGGAATACTTTTCTCTGCGGTAAAACAAATTAAATAAAAGGAACATTCAGAGATCAAATGGATATTATGCTTGCTCATGACAGCTACTCCTCTCAGAGTGATGATGATCCACGGGTTTCCTGATATTAACTGGAAACACTGTAAGAGCTAACCAACTATTTTTTAAATGAAAAAAGAATAAAGAAAGATACAGAATTTCAAAACAAAAAATAGGAGATTAACAATGGCTGACATATTGCATATTGTTATCTTAAAGCAGTTGCTCAGATTACCAGACATGAAAAGATGATCAACAGTGAAAGCACAAATGGTTCTTTTTGACCAATGCAGTTTAGTATATAATTACCTATCATATGTATATATGATGCATATATATATTCCCTTCTTTTCTTTCTCCTTTCCTTCTTACCAATTGTCCTTTCCTTCCAAGTATTCTCCTCCCCCTCACTCTCACAGTATCTCACAGTATGTATGGTTTGAATCTTATTTACTCTTCCAGGTTTTTACACTATGGAGACAATATGATGCTACACATGTGAGTCTGATTTATTTCACTTATGAATATGGTCTCAAGCTGCATTCATTAACTATAAAAGCCTCAAATTTATTCTTCTTTATAGCTGAAAATATCACATTTATATAAAAAATCTCATCTTTTTTATCCATTCTGCAGTTGATGGATATTTGGGTTGTTCTCAAGATTTAGCTATTACAAATTGTGCTGCTACACACATGAGTGCACAAATATTGAAGTGGTGTGATATCTTCAGTTCTTCTTGGAAAATACTCAGAAGGGCAGTAGCTAGGATCTCTAGTCCTAGTTTTTGAGGGATCTCTACACTGATTTCCACCTTGGTTGTACCAGTCGACACTCCTACCAACAGCAGAGAAGCGTTTCTTTTGCCACACAAGCCTGCTGGCATTTTTTGTTGGTTGGTTTCTTGATGACGGCCATTCTTTCTGTAGTGAGACATAATGTCAGTGTTGTTTTAATTTGCATGAACTACACTTTTTTAAGGAAAAAAACTTTTGAACTTTAGATAGGAATTCTTGGGCTACGAATGAAGTTCAGTTGTTCAGTTTTTGCCCTGAATATGTAAGGCCTCAGGTTCCATTCCTAACACTAACTAAATAAAGAAAAATAAATAAATAAAACCAGATACAAAGGAAATACTGGCAGGTAAATATGATTCTTAAAATTACGTCATTCATTTCGGCATGTTTTAATCTTTGGCAGGCAACTGTGCCTTTGTTTAGAATCATCTGCCCTGGTCCTTTCTTTTTTTGTTTCTTATTATCCAGGCCTCTTCCCTGAAGGGCTTTCACTAACCACTCTGTATGTAAACAATACATAAATAATAAAAATGTTACTTCCTCTTTCTGTGCTCTCTTATATTTCTTCATCAACTCTGTAATCCTTTAATATGTTCAGTGTATTACCGTCATGGCTGGTTCTCTAAATTGCAAACATCCTATAACTACAGTGATGGTTTACTTTTTGCTCATCACTCAACTTCCTGTGCCTATATCAGGGCAGTGTCTGTAGCCAAAACTCAGCAAATAGTTTAGAATGATAAGTATGTCAATAAAATAGTTTTAAATCTACTTTGGTTGAACAATAAAGAGAGACATAGGCCTTTATTTGGCCTGATTCTTACTCTTCCTTCTGATTTTAAGGAAATACATGACTCCATTTTAGAATGAAAAACCTGAAATCCAACTAATCAGCATTTCATATCTATAAAAAATATGCTTGGTTTTTCATTTTGGAAGGCAGAAACTGAAAAGTTTAAAATTATCAGACTGAGTTGATTGAAAGAGAGAATAAGCATGAAAAGATAATGTGGAAGTAGCAAGACGACTTTATGGCAGGAGAAAAAACATAGACTATCATTGGTCTGTACAAAAGATATGATAGACTATCAGAGTTCACAAAACTCTTCCATTTTTGAGAAGGGACTGGAGTAAGTAGTCATTTCATATTATTTTACATTTGAAGAAATGGATTTAAACATTAATATTTTAAGAGTTTTCCATGTACAGTGTGAAAAGTGGAGTAAATAAATTGTTTTTGTGAAGTGATAGTGTTAGTGGAGGAATTTCTAAAGTAAAACTTTATATAGAAATTTATATTTTAGAATGATTTTATTTTTTTTCTTCATTACATACTTTACTGAAATGTAGTGTCTTCAGACAACAGTCTTTTACCTCTATGAGTTACTAAACTCACTAAAGGCGCTTTCTGATTCACACAAATGTGCTAGGTTAGTTAAATATTTCAACATTGCCCTGCCTCTGTATTTGCCTTGTTCGTTCTTGCTTTTGGCTGGAATCTCAACCGTGGCTATTACCTGATTATTGGAATTCTCCAAATAGCTAATTAGGTCTTCTTAGGACATGGCAGGCTTGTTCAAAGGAGATTACAAGTGTCACAAATTTGGCAATAGATTTCTTAGGGCTGGGCCCTCAAAGTTACAGAGTACTATTTCTGCTACATTTCTAGATTATGAATTAAAGGTTAAATTTCATAAAGCAAACACTACTTGACATAGGACAGGAAGTTTACAATAAAATAATAGTCACTTTAATGTTTCCCTCTCATCAATATATAGGCTATCTAGAAAGAAAAAAAAAGGAAAGAAACATCAGTATTAAACTATATTATATATCAAAATAATTTAAACACATCTACCAAATACTATATTCAACAACTACAGATTACACATTCTTTCAGCTGCTCCTGGAACTTTCTTTAAAATGGATCATACTTTTGTTTAAATATCAAGTGTTAATTAATAAAAATTAAATCAATATCTGTTCCTTATCAGGTTTTAATGCAATGAAACTATAAATCAACAGCAAGAGAAATTAGAGAAACTATACAAATCCATGGTTATGAAACAATTCACTTTTGAGCAATCAGTGGGTCATTGAAGAAATAAAAAGAAAAATTAAAAAGCTTTTAGAATCATGCAAAAATGGGATTCTGTGGGATACAGTTAAAGGAGTTCTTAGAGGAAGGGTTATAGATATGAATGCTTATATAAAAAATCAGAAATAACTCAGTTACTAACCTAATGATGCATCTCAATGTCTTGCAAAGAAAAGAACAAACCAAAGCCAAACACAATAGAGTGAAGAACTAATAAAAATAGTTATATTTAAACATAGAGACTAAAAGACAATACAAAGTCTCTATTAAACAAAGAGTTGCTTCTTTGGAAGTGTAAACAAGACTGACAAACTTTTAGTTAAACTGACTTAAAGAAAGATAGGATCCAACATCATTCAATTACAGATGAAAATGGGCATATTATAACAGACATAACTGAAATATTGAAGATCATGACAAATGATTTTGAACATATAAGTTCCAAATATTGTAGGATCCAGAAGAGATGGATAACTTTCTAAACACATAAGACCTGCTGAAATTGAACCAAGAAGATCTAAAAAATAAATCAGTATCAGGAATGAAATTAAAAAATCAACTTTTAAAAAATCTACCAAAGAAGAAAAGTCCAGTACTGTACAAATTCACTACTAAAATTTTTCAGATCTTTAAGAATGAATACTAATGTTCCTTAAATTATTCTATGAACTAAAGAATAGCAGTGCTTCACTCTATAAGATTAACATCATCCTGGTACCAAAACAAGCCAAAAACAGATTAAAAAATTATAGACCACTGTCCATGATGAATTTAGGCTCAAATGACTACCTAATGAAATACAAACTAAAAAATATTTAATAATCCTTAATAAAATATTTGCAAACCAAATTCAAGAACACATCTAAAAGATCATATCATTCCAGAGAGTAATCATTCCAGAGATTTATAGATGTTCAGTACACAGATATTTATAAATGGAATTAAGCACATAAATGGAATCAAGGATAAAAATCAGATGATTATCTCAAGACATTTGACAATATTCAACATCCCTTCATATAAAATCCTTAAACTAAATATAGAAGGATCATGCTTTAGCATAATTAAGGCTAAACCAATAAGATAAACCAATCTTATAAGATAAACCAGTGTTAAGATAAACCAATAGCTGACACAGATTGAGGGGGAAAAATCTGACAACATTTTCTCTAAAATAATGTCGAGCGTCTATTGTCACTCCGATTCAATATAGTGCTTAAAATTTTAGCCAGAAAAATTAAACGAGAGAAAGAAATTAAGGAAAAAACTTAGATGATATTAGCCTATATTTTAAAAACTTTAAAGATGTTAAAGGCTTCTCCAACAGACATTTCAATCCAATAAATTTAGCAAGTAGCAGAATACAGCATAAGCATAAATTAATCAATAGCTTTTCTATGCAACAATAATGATCTTGCCAATAAAGAATTTGGGAAAACAAACGTACTCACACTAGTTTAAAAAATATATGGAAGTCTAATCAAGTGGATTAGACAAATTTCTACAAATAAAATTACACAACATTGAAGAGAGAATTAAAGAAGACACTGGAGGATGAAAAACCCTCCCAGATACATGGATTGGCAAAGTCAAATTTTTAAAATGGCCATAATTACTAAACACAATCCAGGGATTCAATGTAACCATCATTAAAATCATAAAAACATTTTTCACAAAACTGAAAGACTATCACAAAATTCATATTTTCTGAATATTCATATTCTCACAGAAGACACAGAATAGTCAATACAATCCTGAGCAAAAAGAGCAATGTTGACGGTATCACAGTTTCTAAATTCAAAATATACTACTGATACATAGTAACAAAAAATTATAGTACTGACTTAAAAACAAGCTCATAGACTGATGGAGTAGAAATAAATCCTCATAGTTGCAGCCATCTGAATCTTGTCAAAGAAGTTAGAAACATATGTTGGAGAAAAGATAGTCTTTTCAACAAATGATTCTGGGAATTGGTTATTCATATGCAAAAGATTGAAACTGGAACAGTCTCTCACTGTCACAAAAATCAGTTCCAAATTGATCAAAGACCTAACTACAAGACTGAAACTTGGCCACAGAAGAAAACACAGAGGAAATACTTCAGAATATAGACACAGGAGACACTTCTTAAATTGGACTTCAATAGTAAATAATAGCAAGAATCAACATACAGACTCACATCCCATTAAAACGTTTATAGCCAAGTGTGTAATTCCAGCATGCAGGAGGCTGAAGCTGGAGGATAACTGCAAGTTAGAGTCCTGCCTTGGCTACAAAGAGATTTAAAGGCAGCCTAAACTGCATAGTTGAAACCCTTGTCTTAAAAAAAAATAAACAAATAAAATAAATAAATAAATAAATAGTTATGAACAGAAAAGTAATGATTAACAAACTGAAGACACAGATTACTGAATAAGAGATAAATCTTTACTAGCAAACTCTTCTCATAGAGTCTTAATAGCCAGGATAAATAAAGAAATCAAGAACTTAATTTTTAAAAAAACAAATTATTCAATAAAAATGCAAATGAACTAAATGGACATTCTCAAAAGAAGAAATTCAAACAATCAATATATCAGTCACTTGACCATAAAACAGTAGAGGTTCATTTGGGTTCGTACTTTCGTAGACTTCAGTAGATGGTTAGCCAACTCTAAACCAGAAACAGCATGGCATAAGGGCAAGGTGGAAGAGAGCTGCTCAATCTGGAAGCAAGAAGACAGAGATAGAGACAGATGCTAGGGTCAAGAGTCCACTCTTCCAAGTCATGCCCCCAAGGACTCCCCTCTTAGCCCCGACACGTTCAAATATGAACTCATTAATGAATTAATCCACTGAAGAGTATGGAGTCCCTGTTATCCGATTGAAAAACCTGATTTCTGAACATGATAAGCTAGGGGCATTTCACATCTAAATCATAACAACTAAAATATTCATCAAGAAAGTGTAAATTAGAACTATATTGTTACTGCATCTCACTTCAGTCAGAATTACTATTACCAAAATTGCAAAATCGATAAAGATGTGAGGAAAACACAACCTATGTACACAACTGGAACAGAAATAAATTAGTTCAGCAAGTGTGGAAACCAGTATAGTGACGTGTCAGAAAACTAACAATAGAACTACCATATGATCTAGTTATAGTACTCCTGTTGCACACACAGCAGAATTTAAGTGAGCATGTAAATGGAGACCAGCACACCCATGTTCTCTGGGGCACAATTCACAATTGTCAAGATATTGGAATCAGCCTAGGTGATCATCAAGCTTTGAATCTTCACAGTTTTAATTTCCCATAGGTTTTTCTCTTTTCTGTCCCACTAATACCAAAGAGACAGGGTAGAAATAAGCATATTGAATGTCTACTTACTCCCCGATCTACAAGAATACTAAGTTGTTCTAATATGATTTAAATTGGTAGAACTGCAATAGATTATGAGAATTAGATGGTCAAATGCATGTGCAGAACCTTTACCACAAAGACTGAGTTTGACCAGGCCACATGAGTTACAACAATTTTATTCGTGAATCATTTTAGTTTTGTCTTGCAATCTATGGACTTCTCAGTATGTTCTATAACTGAAGAAATTTAAATCACAATAGTGAGATCATAATATGCAGTGTCATTACTTGCATCTGCTCAGTTGTGACTTCTTTCAGAATGAAAGCACATGATCATTGTAAGTGGAGGTATGCCAGTAAACGTTTACGAGCCATCGGTCTGAGTACACTTTCTACATGAAGATGTTTCTTAATTATTTACTCCATAGTGCCAGATAAAGGTAAAATAATGATCAATGATATTGAATATTTCTAAAATTTTTATATTTGTTATTCATAATGTAGCATAGACAAGACACATTATCAAAACTGTTAATGTGTTCTCCTTCAGTCTAGAAAGTCAATAAAACAATAAAGCAATTTTGATTTGTAGTGTTTGTCACTTTCTGTAGTCTAAATGGCCCTACTATGGCTGATTTCAAACTATCAGTGTAATGTTAATGAGTGGGAAATTGAAAACAGATATTCCATTAAATGACATTTTTTCCTAGTTAGATGCAGTAAACAGAAAAACTAAAAATATGAATAATAGTACAATGGAAAGGAAGTGATAAGTCTTGATTATTTATTACTAGCTTTAGAAAAGGTTTTATTTGAAAATAATTATAGATTGCAAAGAAAGGTACAAGAGATATAGAGGGAGATTACTTGTTGCATTTTTGCCCTTTCTTGCTGTGCTATCTTACACAAACATAGCATAACAGATCACTAAATAGACATTAGTACAATACACAGAGTTTATTCATAATTCACCAATATATGCTTTCTTTTATGTGGCTATACATCCCTGTGCAACTTATCACGTGTGATATTGTGTAACTGCTACAATGTCAGCACACAGAGCTCTTCTGTCATTACCAATATCTCAAATTACTCCTTTGTAGCCATTTCTCTCTCCATTCTCTATACTTAGCTTCTGGTAACCACAAATCTGTTCTCTGTATCTTCAGATTTGTTATTTCAAAAATGTTAAGTGCATTGATCCATACCATGTGTAACCTTTTCAGACAGGCCTTTTCCCTGAACATAGTTCCTTTGAACCCCCTGGAAGTAGCTGTAAATATTAAAACTTGTTCTTTTATATTTATAAGGTTTTACAGTATGGCTGCATCGAAGTGTAATTATTCATCCACTAAAATATGTGCAGTTTTTTAAAAATTTTTAACCATTATGAATAAAGCTGCTATAAATACTTGCATCTATATTTTTGTTTAAACATACGTTTTCATTTCTGTAGTATAAATTTCACAAGTATAATTGTGAAATTGTAATGTTCATATATTTTTTCCTCCATCTATAGAAGAAATTCACACATTATGTTGTGGGATGTATGGTTATTTTACATTGTCACAGGCAATATATGAGTGACCTAACTTCTTTGCATCCTCATCAACATTAGACACAGCACTAATTTTAATTTTAGCTTTTCCACTGGTGTGTATTGATATGTCATCATTTTAATTTCCATTTTCCTAATGATTTACATCAAACATTTTTCCATGTACTTACTTATAATTTAAATCTTTATATCTTCTTTGGTGAATTTTTAATTTTTTTTTTTTTTTTTTTTTTTTGTACCAGGGATTGAACTCACGACCTCATGCTTGCCAGGCAGGTGCTTACACCTCTGAGCTAAATTCCTGGCTCCTGATATATCTTTTTATGTTATTTTGCCATTTTGTTGTTTGGATTATTTGGTATATTAATTGAGTTCTGAGGATATTTTACATACCTCAGCTAAAAGATCACTTTCAAGTATGTGGTTTGAAAGCTTTTTTTATTAGTTATTTTTCATTCTTGAGATAACATCTTTCTTGGCACAGAAATTTTTGATTTTGGTAAGGTCCAATTTATTAATTTTTCCAATAATAATTTGTACTTTTGTCATCAAGTCTAAGGAAACTTTGCTTAGCTTTAAGTTTCAAAGATTTTCTTTTATATGTTTTTCTAATAGTTTACAGATTTAAGTTTTGCATTTAAGTGTATGAGTCATTTTTGCTCCTTTTGTAAACAAGATGGTATTAGGTTGAGATACTCTTTGTAAATAGGTGTCCAATAGCCTCATGTCATTTCTTCAAAATATTTCTTTACCTTGCTGATTTTTGCATTTGACAATATACTAGGACAATCTGGCAAGCGTCAGCACGTTGGATGTCTATTCTATTCTATTCTATTCTATTCTATTCTATTCTATTCTATTAATTTATAAATCTTTTCTAGTACTGTATTACTGTCATTACTGTACCTATATTACAATCTTTAATAATGAATAGAATGATCCTTAGAATGACATTATTCCTCTTACATCATTTAAAATATTCGTTATTTTTACAGATAATTTTTCATACCATGTAAATTTACAATAAACTGTCTATATCTATAAAAACTTGTTTTGGAAGAGTTGTCTTAAATGTATCAAGTTAGAAAAACTGGCATTTTACTATGCTACATCTTCAAATTTATGAATATTGAATATCTGTGCATTTAATAACATCTTTGACTTCTTTCATAAGCATTTTATCATTTTCATCTTACAGAGCCTGTGTATGTTTTACACAATTTAGAGTTGAATATTTCATTTTCTTTGGGACACTCGTAAGGACCATTATGTTTTAAATTCTAGTTTCCACTAAATTTTCATTGTTTTGGCTTCTGCTAAGCTTCACTGTTATGTGTAGACTACATGTGATTTTTTAGGGTGGAAACTGCTTTGATTAGAATAATCTAGGTTTTTTAAGACACAATATTCCTTTTTTTCCTAGTATTCTAATTTGAGCTTTGTTACCTTTTTCTTTGTAGAAATATTAAAAGATTTTTCAGTTCTGTTGATAATTCAAATAACTACCAGTTTAGGAGACATAGACTTCAAGTTTTTCTCTTTTATTATTTTTTCTATTCTAGACTTTACTATTTACCTTCCCTCCTTTCTTTAAATTCATTCTTTCTTTCCTAGTTTCCTAAAATGAAAGACTAGATTCTGGATTAAATATTTTTTTCTTTTTTAACATAGATGTGTTCAACTACAAATTTCCATCTATGTGGTTATGCTAGCCCATAACTTATATCTGTGATATGCTTATTTTTATTCATGTCAAAGTACTTTCTAATTTCTCTTTACATCTCTTCTTTGACTCAATGGTTATTGAAAACTGTCTTTTTAGTTTCCATAGCTTTTTAATTTAACAAATTTATACCTCATTAATTTCTAATCTCATCAGATTTTGTTGAAGAACCTATTTGTATGATTTGAATTCTCTTAAAAATTTTTTTGCTTTTTTATCTTTTTCTATTTTAAAGAGAATAAAACAAAACAAAACAGAACAAAGCAAATCAGAATAGAACAATGCAAGCAACACAGAACTTCAAAACATGACAACAGGAAATCAACAGTGGCTACCATAATGTCTCTTGCTTTCTTCAAAATAGTTGTCCGTATCTTCACACACAACAATATCAAACATAAGAAAATAGACTAAAAGCAATCAAAAGAATGAAAGCATTACAGGACTTCAACACCAGATAATAGGAAATGAACAATGGTTTCTATAATGTCTTGTTTTCTTCAAAACAGTTGTCCATACTACCACACATAATAAAATCAAACAAAACACAACAATAAAACCAATTAAACAAACGAATGAAAACATTATAGGATTTCAAAACAAGATAATAGGAAATCAACCATGAATACCATAATGCATCTCATTATGTTCAAAATAGCTGCCCATTCCATCAGACACAGTAAAATCTAACAAAACAAGACAGAACAAAACCAAGCCTAACAAAATTGTGAAAACAATACCAGGGTTTAAACCAAGACAGTAAACTTAGCAGTGTCACTACCTTCTCCTCCCAGGTATTTCTCGCCCTATCACTTTTATAGTATACATCGTGCTTTTTCGATCCCTCTAACTCTTTCCGTTTTTTATGCTGGGGTTCACTCATACGAATACAAACTGTTTCACCCATGAACATGATCTCCTTAAATTTTTGAAACTTATTTTATGATCTAATGTACAGTTTATGCTCAAAAATATTCCATGTGTATTTCAGAAGATTTTATTCTCCCGTTGTGGGGTGGAGTGTTCTACAAATAAGACTGTTTTATCTATTGTGTTTTATAAGTTTTGCATTTATTTTTAAATTTTATTTATATTTATTGGTATAAGTTAGGTATACATAATAATCACAATCATTATGCAGAATTTGTATTTTTACATGATATGTCCTGATTTCTCTTTTTTCTCCTTTTCTGTCCCCTCATTTCAAACCCTCTACCTTTCCTCTTTCACAAAGTTTATCGTTTAGAAGTCTTCTCCCTATTGCAACAGTTAGGGAAATAGAAAGGAGGAAAAGGAAAGAAGAAAATCAGAAAAAAAGGATGAAATGGAAATAGAGCTTTGTGTAAGGGGAGGGTTTGAAATTTTGACACTGAAGTTTACAACAACTGTTTTTAAATTTTCTATTTCTCATTTTATTTACGTCTCATGTAGTACTTGGTTTTTATGCTAGGAGCACATATGTTTACAAACCATTTGTCATTCATGTTAACACTTCAATCATTGTGAAATAATATAACCTGTTTCTGTCCAGTGAAATCTATTGTCTTAAATTCCAATTTACCTGATTATTAGAATAGTCCTAATAGCTTTCTTTTTGTTAGTACTTCCATGGTAGGTACATTTTTCTGCTTCAATTTACCATTATCTTTGAATCTAAAATGTGTCTTTTTCTAGACAACATAGACTGGGTCATCTTTTCATTTTTTATTTTTATTTATTTACATTTTTGGTATTGGGAATCAAACTGAGGACCTTGCGCTTGCCAAACAGGTGTTCGTGCCGCTGAGCTGCACCCACGCGTTCGATCATCTTTCAGACACAATCTGTCAGTCTTTGCCTTTCAGAGATGTATTTAGCACACTTGCACTTCACGTAATTAATGATAAAATAGGGCTATTGCACGTTTCTTTGTTTTATGTCTTCCTGTTCCTTTTCTGCATGTCTAATGCCATTGATTTCATCATTAATATCCTCTTCCATATGATGTGTTCACATGTAAATACATAATACGGATAAACATATGTCTCATAATATAGGCATTTATGCTTATATATCCAATGAATGTATTAATTTTGATGCCTTTGGTATTTCTTTCACTGTTTTTCATATTTTCTCTTTGTTGCATTGGGGAATATAAATAGTATAAACTTATTTGGGTTAGTGTGAGCTTAATTTCAATAGTGTGGAAAAATAAAAAAAAATATTGTGTAAAAATATTGCTTCAGTATAAAGTCAGTCTTTATTTCTTTCATTTTTTCTTTACTTCTTCCTCTTCTTCCTCCTATCCTCTGCTTGTTCTTCTTGTCTGTTTCTCACACTGCCTCTCTCTGTCCTCCTTAGCTTCCCTCTTCACCTCTTCCCACCTCCTTCCTCTCCTCTTCCTGTGTCTCTTCTTTTAGTACTGCTGATTAAAACAGAGCCTTCCCCAGGTTAGGCATCAACATGAGGTTCTCCTGCTTCAGCCTCCCACTTAGCCTTTTCCTTATGCTTTACTCCCATTCCTGAAGTCAAAATATATATATATATATATATATATATATATATATATATATATACACACATTTATATAGTATATATATATATATATACTAAATCTATAATATAATTTAAATGAAACACAATGCATCAGTATTTTCCATTCTAGTGTAGTGCATAAGACAATTTTTAGCATTATTTTTTAAAAACATGAATAGATGAATTAGTCCAACAATTTGTTTCCTTGTAACTATTCAAGAACCCAGAATATTGTATTACACAACTCAGGCATTCTATACATACAGACTATTTTTAAAACATGCTATATATAAGAGCCTACAATACCAAATATTTCTCCATTGAAACCTAAAAATTTTTAAATAAGATGAATCGAATATTCTTTATGACAAATGTTTGAAAAGAGAAGCTACAGTTTAGTTTCTTTACCCTGTCAGTGTGTTCTCCCCACTTACTTTCTTTCCTGAAATTATTTCTCTTTTTTTCCATCTTAAAAATATGAGGTGATTTTAAAATGTTTGCTAAATTGTAAATAAATTCTAAGTAACTAAAAATAATATGAGATAGATGAATAGAAGGAAGGGAATCAAGAGATGAAGCAGCAAAAGAAAGAAGGGACAGGGGGTGAAAAACGGAAGTAAGATGTATCACACACATCAACAGCTCCATGAGAAATGTGATCATTATGTACTGCAGTCACACTGGTAAAAATGTATGCATTTTATAATTCTTTGTGTACAATATAAAAGAAGAGTATGTAAGTAGTTTTTTTATCATAAAATTTTTCTGCACCTGAATTTTTTGACTAGAAATCCCTTTTAAGTGTGTGATGGAAAATAATGACAGAATTAGTCTATGGTTTTTGTATGACTTACCTCCTTCATTTTTCACACCCACACACATTTACTCACTAGGTTTACCTATCTATAAATTGTGTATTTTTCACAATTTACAAATAGTGCTTACTCTAGTAAAAAGAATTAGTTCCATTGTGATTACTTCATAAAATTCATATAGTCATAATAAAAGTATCTATAGGTTTAAATTGAATGTATATTTATTACATTATCATATAATAACGTTTTTCCAGTTACACACGTAAATGTGAATCAAAAATGTATTTTTTAATATGAGCCTCTATTTCCACATATACAGAGTAAAGATGTTGGTAACCTTACACTTCACAGCATTGTGATTATGTGGTGCTGCACATAAACCATGTTGCATATGTTTTGAGTTGGCAAATTCTCCATAAATGTATCTTATAACTTTACATTGTTTCATGTCTAAGTAGAATTATATTATTCAATTATCAGCCAATTTAATGCTAATTTTATGTACTTTATTATTTATTACTTGGAAACATAGTTGATGATGCAACTTATTTGGATCTACAGGATTCTTAACTTGAGCAAGTATCAATTAAAATTTAAAATTTAAATCAGAACAATAAAGCTTTTTCTTCTTTTACAAAAGAGCTCAGTCCATGAAGTAAACTTTCTGATTTTCATGTGAAAATCAGAGGAGGATAAGGCAGCACTCTATGCTGAAAATACTGTAAGTCAAAATGCCCCTAAGGCACCTAATCAAGGAACATCATAGCTGAACAACACAATACACTCTAGAGCATCAGTTATGTATCCCCACCGTCACATGACTGACTGGGACCTGTCACCCATACCACTGCCTACCACACCATGGGAACCTGGAACCAAAACTCTCTAGCCCAGGAAAATTTTAAAATTCAGAATTTGAATATAATTTCCATTCATGGTCTATCACTTTCATGCCATTGTAGAGTAAAACTATCACAAATTTTTTTAAAAAGTGTAAATAGAGGAACATCTATATTTTCCTTATTCACAATTTGCCTTCCCATTTCAATTGCCTATGACCAAACATAATTCAAAAACATTAAATGGAAAATTTCAGAAATGAACAATTCACAGTTTTCAATAACATTGTGTAGTACATAGTTATTCTACTTTATTCTTATGGATTGCTAATATCCTACTGTACTTAATTTAGAAATTAAACTTTATCACATGTGTGTATTCTTGGGGAAAAATCATAATATGCATGAGATTTGATATTATCCATGGTTTTAGGTATCCATTGGGCATATTGGATAAGAGAACACTATTGTATTAACCTAGCTACTGAAGTTGTGGTAATTTAACGTGAAAAAAATGATCAAAGTATGGCTGGTACTGTATTTCTGAACATCAAGGTCAATTGTGAAATAATCGATTTAACTGAAACAAAAAGGTCAATTTAACATAGAGGATAAGAAGGCAGTAAAATAACTGAATATATATATATATATATATATATATATATATATATATATATATTTTATTTTCATGTTTTGAGGCCTGGCTTAAATTTTAGACATGACATCCTGTTTCATTATTAATTTGAATATATGTGTATCCTCCAACAATGCTTTTTATATATATATATTGCAAATTATATATATATATATATATATATATATCCTACAGCTATACTTGTTTCTCTAATTACCTTGTACTTAACATAGATTGTATTGTGCATGAAGACTTGAGGCAAAGAATTGGCCCATGCATGGCAGAGCAGGTTTCTGTTTATACAACACCATTCTTCCTCAACTCACTCAAGCCTGGATTGCAGTATGTTGTCTAGCTTCTCCAGAAATCTTCCTTTTTCATTTACAATAATAAAAATTCATTTTTTGTCCACATGTTTAAAATGTTTTGAAGCTGCCATTCACTAACAGCCTTAGTTTAGTTACACACAAACTGTTTGAATGCCATCAAAATTTAAGTTACAGCTTTCTCCCTAATTATGAGCCATACATTATTGTCTATATCATCTGTTCAATAAACAGCCTTTGTGCCTGCCAAAAGAATATCTGGAGGTGTTCTTATTTACATTGTATTTTGAAAATATAAATAAAAACATAAACATGGTGTACTAAATGTTATAATTAATAAAACTGTCAGATCAAAACATTACCTTTTATTTTCTCCCTTAAAGCATCTCTTTAAACAGAGTTGATATTTGAAAAAATTTGTGACTTTTCTTGAAGAGAAAACAAAACATTTAATGTAAGTTTTGCTAAAATTTTGGATTCATTGTATATAAGAGTACATATATGTCAAAACATGATGAGGAGTTAAGATTCTCTTAGATTAAACTGACATAGAGAGTATATCATTTAGCATCTGATATCTATGGCAGATATAATACAATCAGAAGAGATAAATATTAGGATAAGCATTAATTATCTTTCTGACAACATTTACTTAGTAGTTTGAAGTCAATGGTACTGTCTATTCCTTCCAATGAATGAGAATTCCATTTTTAAGAAGCTATTTTAATTCACATATTATGAAATACAATTGCATAGTTACAATGGACACAAATTAATTTTTCATGATAAAACATGATTAATAAAATATTTCTGTTCAGAAATTAGACAGTCAGTAATGGACTTTTGCAGTTTCTGTTGGCATCTATTGAATGCTCATTGACTTTTTTCAGGTTTTATATACAGTGTGTTATTTATTCAATACTAAACATATAGAAAAAAGTATTGCTTCCTGTAACATTTTTGTCAAAGTAATTGATGTAGTCTACAGGAATATGGTATTACTACTAATAATAATTATACAGATTACATAGTTTTATGTATCATCACAAGTATTCAAACAAATGTATGAGGAAATGCTATTATTATTTTGTGCACAGGAAAATCAAAGCATTAAGCATTGAAGGCATCTGATGATAATCTGGAAGTAGAAACAGTATTTGAACTCTGTGTTTTGGTCTCAGAGTCAGTAAGCTTAATCTCTACAGAGTATTTTTTTGAGTGGCCCAGCATTTATTATAAAAATGTGGTCTTCTGACCCATCCACACCAAACTTTATTTCCCACTAATGGGAAGCTAATTGCTATAAACTATTTTTTTCTGCCTCTACTTGTGTTTAACTCAAAATTTTAGAATAATATAGTTGACAGTTATTTCTTTATTTCACCTTTGCAATAATATTGCTCGTCTCATCGTGGAAAATGAGAGTTTTCCACGGGGGGAGGCCACCCTCCCTCTGTGGGTGCACAGCTGCCATTAGACGCAAACACACTGCTCTGCTCGCATTCTCCAGACACAGTGAGATAAAGACGCTGATAATGTCAGTATTCATTGTTTTCCTGGTTACAACTAACTACGAAAGAATTATGTACAACTAATATTGTGTATGCATAAAAAGGTAGTGATATAGGTGAAATATATTGAAAACGGCATCTTAAACTATTAAATATGGTGCATTTTGTATACTACATAGTTTACTCTGATATTTCTTTTAGTATACAATCTTATTTTTAAAGTGAATAATTGTGCTTTTGCACATTTGCTTGATGTTACTGTTTCTTTAATATTTGAATCTTGAAATTAAATTCTCACAGAACTCAAAATTCTTCTCATAATAACCACATGTAGCAGGCACTGTGTACATCATGAGTTTATGAGTATGTGGGTAGAGGTGATTGAAAGAGAAGAAGGTAAACATAGAAGAACAGAAAAATGCAGAAATCCACTCCTTGAACCCTCTGATCATTTCTTCAGTTTTGTGTGGTTCCGCTCTTGGACCAATGATCTGCTGTTGTCAAGAAACTTCTCTTTATACTTGTTTGAGAATCTCATTGCCCCTTTCTGAACCAAGATAGCTTCCTGAGCAGTAAAACATTTGTGCCAAATATTGCCAGACCTCTGTCACATGAAATTATCTTTAATCTATCTTCATTAATTGAAAATTTGGCTTAGCATGGAATTCTAACTTGTATATCTTTTCCCATATGTTGACTTCTTATATTAATCCTCTGATCATCTAATCTATTTTATTTTTAAGATAGTGTTGAGACAGTTTCACAATTTTGTATTCTAAAATTCCTTTGGAATTGTATTTCTCATATTACATTTTTAATTTTCAAGGATTCTTTGTTCTGTATCCCTTCATGTGGTTATTTCCTCTCTGAAGATTTTAAATATAGATTTTTTTCCTTTTCCTCTGCTTCATCTTCTCAATTTTTATTGAATTATTTGTTTTGTTTGTTCTTTTGGACTCTGTCCTGCATTTTAAATGTTATTGTTGATGGTCTAGTGATACTCTGTGTCTCCATTCATTTTTAAACTGAGAACTCTAAAAACCAGGTGCACACATTTTGTGCAAGGGCAAAACTTTTTGATTGATAGACACTATTGTACCACAATGAGCTCCATAAAAGGATTTATAGCTCTTATCAATTATACTGGGCAGTTTTCCCAGAAAAAAATCTATGAACATCTGGGATGGGTTGGAGCCTAGGTGTAATAAGTAAGTTCTTGGGATCTAAGTAGGGGTCCGTAGTTGAAACTTTTACTATTCAGAATGCAAAATATCACTGAGTCATTCTATTTTTCAGCCAAATGGGTCATATATCTCCTCGAGTGTACTCAGCTCGCTAAAGCCAGAGCCACACTGATTCATTCTTCATGACGAGTAACCTCCTGCAATTTCGAGTGTGGAGAAAATGCAGTGTTGTGGTTGCAGAGGCTAAAGAAAGAAATTTCAGCTCTGCAAATTTTTACAGACTTTCCACCACCTGTTTTCCATTTCACTTATGTCCTAGCTCTCAGTGATATCTGGTACCTACTATACCTACATATTACAGTGTATCTTTGACTTGAATCAAATTTTTACAACTTGACATCACCCCCACCACCACACAAGGCAATTATATTTAAGCTTTCTCTACTTTGTTAAGTTTGATTGCTGTACTTTCCATCTTGGAGAGTGTAGCTCTGTCTCTGTCTCTCATATTCTCTAGTTTCTTATAATTTGGAGATAGGACTTTTTTTTGTGTTTATACCACTTTCATTCATTCATTATAATTTTTTAGTTAGACAACTATAGTTACCTATAAATACAGATTATTGTATTAACCTTGATTCCATGAAATTATTAAAATTTTTCAACTTTTCTAAGAAACATAACTCAAAACATTTATTTTCTTGTCACATTATTTCACCTTTGTTTTCTCAGACACACGCACAGTGAGCATTTCTATTAACAAAGTAGAGATTTCTCAGGATAATTAGTCATACAGGCGTGGTGTGGTAAGTCACACAGCAGTGTCTGAATAAATCACAGTGAATAGACAGCGAATAGATCACCTTCAACTGCACTGACAGCCATTCAAAAGACATTTTCCTATGAATTGCTTTCCTTCAACCCTCCTAACTATTGTCGATACAAAGAAACATAAGACAGAAGATAATTAATGTAATTTATAATGATACAAGTGGCAAACTTGTTAATGAAAGAAGTTAATGTGGCCACCAATATAACCAAATAACAGTTATAAAATAGCAATATTATTTAACAGTCAGTGAAAAATGTGACATTTGGAGTCAGTTACCAATTTTAGGCAGTCTGGTTCTGTTGTTGCCACCTAAAAAAAGACTGTCTGTGATTCTCTCTTTCTGTTCTTTCTTTCCCTTTTAATTGCCATTTTTTCCCAGACCAGCTGTAGCATCTATGTCCTGACTTTGATCCAACTACTTACTTTAACCCAAAGAAAATGTCTCCCAGAGACTATGTATATCATTGCAATGCCTCCGTTCTTGACAAGCTTGCTGTTTTAACGGAATAGAGTGCAAAGAGAACTGCGGGATGTGAAGCTCCCACATACTGGGGAAGAGAAAATTAAGACCTCTGTTAGTAAATATTGGCAAAAAGTGAAGATCTTTTCACCTAAAATAATACTGTGAACATGTGAGATTAAAATTTCCATTGAGGCCATGGAAACCAGTGTTAACTCCTTTGCCTTTTCTGAAAAGTACACATTAAAACATTTCCACTTGATACTGGACAATTAAGTAATTTCATCTTTGGTCTTGAGTGAGAAACTGCCAGGGGTCTTTGAGGTCTTCCTCAGAGAGCTGCACATTAAATCTGACGTAACTGAGACATTTAGAAACCCTTCAGACTTAACATTTTAAAATTATATTGAAATTGGATATCAGAATGAAATTGAATGTTTACAAGTAGAAAACTGGTAGCTGTTCAATGTATAAACTCCAAATAACTCTTATTTTGAACATATTCTAGTGTATTCATGTCAGAGCCATATTACATATTCTAGAGTATTCAGTTCTGAACCATATTCAGCCAGAATTTTGTATAAGCTGCTCTTTGGAGGGAAACACTTCACTGATTGCCTTAGAGAAAATGTGAATGGCAGATATGACTTGTTAGGGCTACATACTTCTCATTAATTTTTTCTTCATAAGAGGAAAACCATATTTTCAGCACAGTGCTAAGTATTGAGGGGCACATTGAGAAAACAAAAATATTAACCGCATCACTGACTTAATGGGCAAAAGAAGAAACACACATTTTTGTAAACACAAAAGAGACTATAATACTACCTTCTAAGTTGAAGTTTTAAAATTTTTATGTTGCATAGTCATTAATCTAAAATATAACGTAGACCTTTTTATGCCAGAAGGCAGGCTCTGTCATGTTTTATATCTCATTTTTGTTCCTTATCTGGTTGTATTAGTCACTTCTCCTTTGCTAGAACAAAAATACACAACCCTTACAACTTTAAAGAACACAGATTTATTCTGGCTTATGTTTTTGTAGGATTTGTCCATGGTTTGTTGGCTCCAAAGCAGAAACGTATGGCTGAAGGTCATAGTAAAGGAACACCACTCAACCCATGAAAGCCAAAAAAGCAGAAAAAAAAGAAGAGCCAGAACTGTGAACAGGAATACATACTTGGGGGGCCAGGGATTTAGCTCAGCGGCATAAGCGTCTGCCCAGCAAGTGCAAGGTCACAAGTTCAATCCCTGGTAGCAAAAAAAAAAAAAAAAACAAACCACACACACACCTGGATGTCACGCCTGCAGTGATCACGCCCCCCCCCCAACACACACACACTGATGGTCCCAAGCTCTGTGAGACTTTGGGAGACCATTAACATTCTGCCTTGTGGCCAAATAGATTCATCATATCTATCTTATTTTGAAAAAGTCATTTATCCCATCTTTAACAGTCCCGTTTCAATAGTTCTGGTACTGTAGAAAAGTCCAAGCCCAGTGTCTCTTCTGAGACTCAAGGTAAAGCCTTTATAGTGTGCCCCAACAAAAATCAAAAACAGAATGAAGTGTTTTAAACATTTAAATGCACAGGATAAATATTTCCATTTTAAAAGGGAAGAATGGGGGAATAGAAAGGAATGGTGGAACCAAAGCGAGACTGAAGCCAAGTAGACCCAATGTTAAATCCTGCATCTCACTGTGCAGCAGCTGGAACAAGCAATGGTGAGATATGAATTCCAAGGAAGTTCTACCCTTATGACCTTGCCAGTTACACTCTGTGTGGCCCTCTCTTGGGTTACTTGTGATTTTCCTTAGGCGGTTTTCCATCTTCCTGATCTCTCCAACTTCCCTGGGTTTCTGCTTCACATTCAGCTTCACTTTCACAGTTTCATGCATTGGACTGTAGGGCACTTCCAGTATCTTGTGAGCCCACGACTCTTCTATCGTATCTACCTGAAAAATCAGTGTCACGCAGATGCTAAGGTTTGCTTCCAGCTCAGTAATAGCTTGACCCCATCAAGCCAGGCCTACTACAGAAAGTTCTGAGTGTCTAGATGCCTAAACTCAGGAATAAATTTTCATTGGCAGCCCCAAAGAAGCATATCTTCCTAGAGTTTTCTTCTCTAAGCAAAGTTTTTAAAATAAGTTTATAGAAAAAATCAATCTGTCAATTGTATGTCTACATAGTACCAAAATTTATAAAATTACATTGCATAAAATACAATATGTGGAATAATAACAAAATTATAAAATGCATCAGAATATGTTGATTACTAATGCACAGTTTATTAATGGATAAAATAAAACTTTTTTTGAAAAGCATTAAAGAAGTCATAAATAAATGATGATAAACGATATGTTCTTGGGAAGGAAATCTTAATAATGACATGGGTCAATTCTTCCAAAATTGAACTGAAACTTAATTTCTATTCAACTGAAATCCCAGCAGAAGTTTTCATGAAGCACAATAAATCCATTCAAAATTTATTTAGATATATTCTAAATTTATAAGTAAAAATGAAAGGACTCTGGATAACAGATGATCTTTACAAAAAGAAGTTGAAATTTAATCTAGCAGATGCCAGGCCCAACTATGTTATAATAATTAAGGCAATGGGAAATTGAGAAAAGAGCAAACAAAGTAGTCAAAACAAAGTACAGTTAGACAAAAAAGAAAGCTTGCATGACTGTGTGTGTGTGTGTGTGTGTGTGAAGCCTGTATGGGAAATTAACAAATGAATTACATGGTATACAAATAATCTGTATGGGACAATGTGAAGTACATTTATCACTTCACATTGCTCACAAAATTATTTTTAGACTTATCAAAATTTAAAGATATGTTATGAGTATAAGTAAGTGGCATAGCACTTTCCTAGCAAGTGAGAAGACCTGGAGTCAATCACTAGTCATGCAAAAAAATACTTTAAATTTTGATTTACAATCTCTGAAAACATTTGTTTAAGCTTAGTATAAACTATTAAAATAGAATACTATTCAGCAATCAAAATGACACGGAATGGGTAAATCTCACCAAACACAATGTTAACAAATACTTGGGAAGAATATGAGCAGGATCCTTACATTTATACAAATTTATAGCTGGGGAAAATCAGCTAATGTATTTTGTGAGTACATACATGAGTATAAAACTTAAATAAAAATAATAAATGATTTACGCAGTATATAACTCTCGTTATTTCTGCATCTGGATAGGGAAAGAATTTCCAGTGTTCTTTTTATCTTGGGAGATGAGAACATGGTGCTGATTAAGCTTCGAATGATTTACATATGAATGTTAAACTTTTAATGTGGTTAGCATGAAATGGTTTGGGACATAATTAATAAGCACCCTCAACACTTTTCCTCACTCACCTATCTAACTAACATGTCCTAATTCACAGTATCACCCATTCACCTTTCATAGGAGTTATAATTTATAATCATACACTTGTTTGGGTGTTTCCATATTGAATATCTGTTTCTCTTCCTAAGCTGAACACAGATTAGAGAACTGAGAGGGTGTCTACTTAGTTTACCACTGTGAGCTTCAAAACAACTCCTTCCGTGTGAAGCCATATGTGGTTGAGTTTTAACACTTACAAGACTCTTCCATCTATGAAGATGAGTTTCACCACAAGACAGAACGGAAAGCTCTATTAAGGCAATCGTGTAGTCACTCAGTTAAGCGCCGTAACATAAAAGGTGCAGCACAACCCGTACATGAGGTTTTCCATGTACAGGTAGTGGATGAGGCAAGTTGTCGGTTAGATTTCACACGTGATTTAATGATGGCATCCAAAGTAGTTATCTCTTTATTTTGTTCAAATTTAGTGAAGAGCAGTATTTATGTTGTAGTCACTCTTTCTTACTAGTTAGATGTGCATATGTAGAATGTCTTGCTAATTCACAAACTCAAACTGTAGTATCAACTCTGAACACTGGGGAAATACAGCAGGGCTGTTTTTTCACTTTTCAGGTTGAATTATGTGGCTATAAACATGGAATAAAAAGGTCAAAAGATGAAACAGGCATTGCCTAGTTCTAATCCTCAATTATTAGCATCTTGAAAAGTCCCTTTCACTACTAGAGAGACACCGTATTATTGTAAATATTATCAAGGTAAGTTTCCTTAGGGAAACAAGAGCTTATGGTAATATAAAATAAAGGAAAACCCTTCAAAACTGTTGACTAAAAACAAGAGTGGGTGGGGATATCAACTTAGTTTCAAGAATCCTTTCTTGAATGGATTTATTAGAGTAATAAATATCAGACTTTAGAGACTTTATGAACTTTTTTTCCTACACATGCTATTTTAAAATCAAATCTGAGATGTTATTTTTTCATTGAGAAAGATGGTAATGCACCTAAAAGGCTAATGGTGGTTATAAGCTAATTATTGAAAAAGTATACAAGTCACCTTGCAGAGATGCTAATTGGATAAAAATGTCTTAGAATCAATTAAATATAGTGTGTACACTTACTAACATTGGTTTCTGATATTAAATATATTTTAGTGTATATTGTGGTTAAAAAACATTTGAAAATCACTGTTACAGAAAAATGTATTTTCCTCAAATTAAATGGAATATTATAAAAATGATGCAATAAAGAAGACTGTTCAATTACAGCTCTTAAAAAACACTTGGTAAACTAATAGTAAATAATATTTCCAATATTGACTGAAGAATTCCACATGTATTATGAAGCTGTCAATTGAATTACTAATTATACCAACAAAAACATATCAAAGCCTATGAAATTTGAGAATGAAAACCCAATGGATTTGCCAAACACCAGGAAAGTAGCTAGCCATATGCATTCCTTGAGACCACAGCATTTTGGAAAATCAGTTTTTTTCTGTAATGTATGGGATATGTCACTGGTTACATTCAATACATTTTGAAATATCTTTTAATAATTAAGATGTGAATAGTAAAGTTGCTACTATACCTTTCTGAGAATTTTGCTTAAGTTTTTCTAACAGAACATTGCTAATCTTTTATTTCTTCAGAATCAAGTACAGAAGCGAGCAGATTCACAAACTTGTAAACATCATGAAAAGAATTGTACAGAGGTACTGGAGCCACTCGAATGCCATGGGGCTCTCTCTTGTCACACTAAAGAGAGAAAAATAAGGTAAAATCAAAACATCACTAGCATTTTTTACTTACTGAAAATCTACTTTCAAGATCAACTTTCATAAAGCATTCACGTTAACTTCTGCAAACCTTAACATGTAAGTTTTTTGACTTTATGTAAGGTGTAGTATTTCTGTTATTTGATGCTGTCTTCTGAATAATAGTTAAAATAATAATGGGTTGGAATACGAATATCCAATGCAGTTTTCTGAACTCTACTCTTCAATTACTTTTCTTCAGCTGCAAATAGATGAGAGGGCCCCAAATCCCTGACTGTGGACTTGCGCTAATCCATGGGCTGCTAGGAGCCAGGCTGCACTGCACGAGTCGCACTGGCAAGCTACAGAAATCACTCCTTTGTACATCCTGTCAGACTAGGGGAGTCACTTGATTCTCGTAAGAGCAAGAACCCTACTGTGAACTGTACAAGCAAGAGATTTGGGTGGCCTGCTCCTTTGAAATCATTCCAAAACCATTCCACTGCATGCTCATACTCCACTGTCTGCGGAAAAATTATCTCCAAGAGCAATCCATGGTGTCCAAAAGGTTGGAGACTGCTGATAATAGATCTTATCCCAGTTTTGATGAGAGCAAGCTCAGGAGGGAACAAAGACTTTGGACATATTTCAGTGAATTAGAATGTCACAGGGGGTGTTGAGGAATACAGCTCAGCAGTGCGGCTCCTCTCTGCAAGCACAAGGTCCTGAGTTCTATTCCCCGTCCCCCCTGCACCTCCCAAAAGAAGAATGTTACAGGGATCTAGAGAGCTTTTGCACAATTAAATTCAATTCTCTGATCTTTGATTTCATAAATAATGAGGTGAATATATTTCTGAGGATGTTATGAGGTCCTGAATTAGGACCAGATAATTTGACAAAACCTGAAGGTCACTAGGGTCAACTTTAAGAAATAATCATTAAAGGATACCCCATTAAATTTCCCCAAATACATTTTAAACCCAAATCACAGATGAGAAATTTCAAACCAACAGACCTTCATGAACTGTCCTGAAAACAGTCAGATTGAAAAAGGCTTAGCTTGATTTACAATTCTGATTTTCTGATTTGTTCCTCTGGAATCAGAGGTGACTTTTACTACAGATTTCAGGGTGACGTAAGTGAAGCAATGCCTAAATTATATTATCTTTAGAAATATATTACTAGCTGTTTCCCCTAAAGTTACTCAATTAACAATTTCTTAGTTTTCTTCAGAGTTTAACAATGCTATTTAGGCCCAAGACTTAAAAAAATAAAGAAAAACAAAAATACTAATTCTTGTAGTGTTACCATTCTAGAGAAATTTGTCCATCTATTGGACTGAAATGGCAAAGGGAGGTAGAAAATTTAGTATAATCTAGCAAATAAACAAGGCTGAATTTTCCTTTTGGTAAATTATGTTCTTTTGTTTTGTATAGAAAATAAATATTTATTGGAACTTTTATGATTCAAAATTAGTAAGCTGATGAAAAAATTCTCTAATCTATCATGATGAAAGAATTTACTTCTGCTCTAATAATGATGAAAAGGATTAGTAAGTTATGTAAAAATTATTTCTTATAATCAAGATTTGCACTTGTAAGAACTGACAGGTAGACAAACCTTTAATCAGTACATGGTAAATGCATAATCGATAATTTGTCTTAACTGATTCATTAATATTAAACAATACATGACAATGAATATACCAAAGAATTCAAACTTTACCCTAACATGTAACCCACAGAAAAAATTGAGCAACACCGCAAGCAATATACTTACAACCACTCCTCTTTTTTGTAGTTCTTCAAAAACATCTTTTTGGGGTTTAGAAAATGCTAGTGTTAACTGGCAGCCCCGCTCCTCTATGTGGGATGGTGTGATTATGGTCACAGTTGGTTCTTTCATTGCTGCTTTCTTTCTGCTACAGTAAAGTTTGATCATGTATTCCAGGTAACCAGTTAACAAAATGGATTTTCTTCTCAGTGCTTTTATAGTTGCTTGCTTAAATATCTGCAAAATAAGAAATAATCAGATTAACAGTATCATACTTATTTATAAAGAAGTAAAAATTAAGTGTAAAATCATGCATAAAAAAGGAAATGCCTACTCTGACCCATGCAGTAAACATTTCATTTTAGAAAATTTTTTCCGTATTTTTTTATTTCACATAAGAAAGTGTTTTTACTTTGCATAAGGAAGTGTTTTTTTACTCCCTTATGTAAAGTAAAGCATGTTTTTAATGTTTTGCTATTAAATATTAAAGTCAAAATTTCCATGAGAGAAAAATTGTGCATGTACCATATAAATAACATTTTGAAAGAAAAACATTAGGAATATGTTCTTTCAGAGAGATTTTAATTGACAGCATAATTACTAGGTGAAGCACATCTTAATAAACTCATTTAAATATTACAAAATTTAAACTTTTTCATGAAATCATTTTACAAAGTTATAGCCATTCTCATGTATACTTCCTTAGTTCCACAGAAAGTGCAATATGAGATGCATACGTGTGTACTTGTGGAAGGCAGTCTTACCAGAGTTACCTGTCATTCATTTACTAATTCCTAAATCTTCCCAGAATAGAAGTTAGAGAACAAGCAGCTAAATAATGAAACTATGTTTTTCAGAAACAGCAGCAAATAATGTTCCAAAATACATTTGTTGCTGAAGCATTTGGGATTTCTATTTTTCCTCCCTTTTTTTCTTTCATCATGTTTTTCCCTGTCAAACTCTATCACTGGTGTGAAAATACTGGAATTTGCTGCCTGAGGTGCCTTATATTAAGATGAGTGACAAGGCCACACAATAACTGCTGTTGGAACATCAGAGGTCAAGACAGACATGCTTTTCTAGCTTATCTCTTAAGGTCAAGTAGAGTTTAAAAATATATCTTCATGTAAGAGCTGAACAAACCACTAACAGCATAATGTACTGGCATGCCACCTAATGTGCCTTTTCTATATCATGATCAAAAGTATGAAAAACAAGAATAGGGTCATTTGGCAGTATCTAGACTTTTAACACATCGATGAAGGCAGTTACTTCCGTATGTGCACATGGCCTGTGTGGGCAGTCATTCGAGTAGCACTCAAGCCTCCAGACATGGATTTTCTGGTACTCTATGGAGTGGAGGCGATGCCTTAGCTAAAGTAAAGGATGGAAAGAGGATAGAAAGGAGTGATGTGTTTAAAAATATAGATATCTAGAGAAGATGGAAGTAACAGAGAAGACAGAATGCTATCCTTTTCTCTTCATGCACAACTCAAAGACTGTGTTTGACACCTCGGAAGGCATCAGCTGCAATCATTGTTTGATAATCTTGTTTTTAGAAGGCACTGGAGGCCTGAGTACAAACAATCCTACCATAGGAGTCAAGTGAACTGAATTGTATGGAATTGGTCATAGGCAGTATTTTTTACTTCCTTATGTAAAGCAAAATGTAGGTAGCCTTGGAATAAAGAGGACTCGAAACTCAGTGAAATTTTACATCAGTGTTCACCCAGAGTTGAGGAGCAGACATGGGCAAGGCATGACCACAAATCGTTTGACTGGTTGTCTCAGTTGCTGAGACAAATTACCTGAAGTTTGATTGACTGAAGAAGGGAAGGTTTATTTATCTTTCAGGTTTCTAGGTTTCAGTCTATACTCAGCCGTCTCTAAGGCAGGGTGGTGTAGGTGAGGGGCAGCTGTACATGGCAGCCACAGTAGCGAAACAAACAAAAAAACCCATGCTGTCTTCCCTCTCTTACATTGTATACCGGCTCCAATCATGGGCGGCTTCAGCACTCACACCGCTAATCCCAGCACTAGAAAACAACCAATCACAAATGCTACATTCAGCTGCCTCCGTGATTGCATGAGGTTTGGGGGGGTCAACCTAGACACAAACCATAACACTGGTGATGTTTAGAGTGAAAAAAAAAAACAATAAAAGCAATTGTTCCAAGATTCTCCTTGGATTTAAATAATTTTTCTAGGAAATTTTAATTTAAAATAATTCTATAAAATATTCTAGTCCCACTCTTGGCCCCATGGATAAACAGGTATGGTAAAATCTGAAGTACAATTGTCCTTAAGTGTTGGTAGGGATTGGTTCCAGGACAACCTGCAGATATCAAAATCTGAAGTGCTCAATTCCCTTATATAAAATGGCATAATATGGCATATATCCTACACATAACTTCCCTTTGTGTTATTTTTTGTTACTCTTTGAACCTAGAGACTTGAACATGCTAAGCAAGTACTCTACCACTAAGATATAGTGTTAGCCCTCCTTAAGTTTTTTTAAAAATCATCTTTAGATGACTGTAAATATCTAGCGGAATGTAAGTACTATATAACTAGCTGCTATACTATATTGTTTAGGAAATTATGATAAAAAAGAGTTGGTACATGTGCAATATTTTTCCTGAATATTTTCATGTATATTTTGGTTTCACAGAGGCCAAACCAATGACCATGTATTGCTGCAAGTATACTTTTCATAATAGTTCATTAGTTCATAGTTCTTTTGTTAATTTCATAACTTAATAATTCTTTGGAAAATATTACTTGTAATTTTTTAAGTTGGATAGCTTTTGCAGATTTCTCTTGATAACTAGACATCACTTTTTATGACAAAGACAAATAGCCTGAACTTTAATATACTCTGGAATACTGTTTATCTTTAATAAAAAAAAACCTTTTAAATATAAAAGTATTTTCCAAATTATGGGTAAAAAGTAATTTGTGTTCTGAAGGTAATTTTAAATTTCTCATAAGGGGAAAATATATTGTGAGGTTTCACATAAAAATAATAAATGGGGACAATAGGAGTTATGAGAGAAATAGAACATACACCCTCTTTTCTCTTTTCCAGAAAATTCTCTACTTTCAGTATTCAAAAATATTTTTAATGAGAAAAAATTTAACATAGTTTGAAGGCATTCAACTTGTAACAGAATTCTTGTAAAAATCTCTGCTATGTTGGTTAGTTTTCTTAATGAGTGAAATGGACATTGTTAGATTTTTTACTTAAATTCTTTAAGATGGTTCTGTAATGACACTGTGAGGAAATGGTACCTTTTTGCGTTTTTCTTTTGGTCTTCCGAATTGCCATATATTTGTATTGCATTGCTTTACTTTTTACTTTGAATCAATTTATTTCACTATGAATTTAAATGTTGAATAAATCTAAAAATTGACTGCCTATTGCTTTTTGTAAATAGGAACCTTCAAAATAAAATATTTGTAAATTGCAAAATATAAAACCTGGAAAGGTGAGGGAACTTCTGAACTACTCTGCTGTAAATATCTTCTTAAGATGGAAAATGAATTCAAGAACAATAATGGCTTGTTTAATGTTGCAGTTAGTTTATGCTGTGGAATGAGATGCTTGCTTTCTCATTCCTAGTCTGATTCTACTTCCCTTTGTCCACAATATTTTTTAAAACACTGTACAAATGATTACTTTCCAATGATACAAAAAAAAATGTTGGAGCTGATTATAAACTATTATTTTGATGATCTTAATCTATCATATGCTAACATGGTTTAGACAAAGTCATATTAATATCTGTTTAAATTATATTGAGAATCTGAGGTTATTTTTATGTTCAGTTGGTTTTTAAGTAAGACTCTCAGGGAGCCCAATACACATGAGTTCATTCCCAGTGCACAGGGGAAGCTTTGGAATGTCACTCCCAGCTGGTAAGAACACAACAAGCAACCCAAATCACCAGAGGACAAACAGGAGGTCCCACAGGACTAATTGGCCCACAATCAGTGACCTACAAGTGGCTAGCAATTGCCTTCAGTCTGCCCTGGGAGCAAAAAGTGGGCCAGGTGATTCCCAGCACACAGGGGAAGCTTTGGAACTTTGTTTGAAACCTGAAAATATGGGAAAATGACAAAACAAAAGACTAAAAATCAATCTCAAACGTCCAGCCCAACCCAAGCAAGCCTAGGAGACATGGGCACAGAAAATGTAAGCCATACACCTGAAATTCCTGAAATGATAACAACTGAAGTAAGGAAACAACTCGGGGAAGCTATAAATGAACTCATATTAGAAATAATCTCCCAGGTAAAAGAAGAAGTGATAAGTGTAATGAAAGAAATACTGAACAGATCTAAAGAAGACATAGTTAAAAAATTAGAGGAACAATGCAAAAAGATGGAAACTCTGAATGAACAATATAAGAAATAAACAGAATGCATGAAGCATGTTCAAAGAGATATACAGGAAATCAAAAATTCTATTGAAAGTTGGCAAAACAACCTCAATGAAGGGGAAGGTAGAATTTCAGACTTCAAAGACAAGATTGCACCTAGTGAACATGAAAGGAAAGATCTTTTAAAAATAACAAGGAATCAGGAAATAAAAATTCAACAGCTACAAGATAATGCAAAGAAAAAAAAACATAAGATTGATAGGTATAAACTAAAAAGAAGGTGACAACACAAATGATATCAAGAGGCTATTTATAGAAATAATAGCTGAAAATTTCCCAAACATGAGAATGGAAACTGACATACAGATCAATGAAGCACATAGAACTCCAAATAACCATAACCAAAATAAAACAACACCCAGACATGTAATAATAAACATCCCAGAAATCCAGCATAAGAACAGAATATTAAACGCTGCTAGAGAGAAGAGACAGATCACTTATAAAGGAAAACCCATAAGAATCACAGCAGACTTTTCAACACAAACAAAGAAGTCAGGAAAAGCATGGAGTGAAGTATTTCAGATCCTAAAGGGAAAAACCACTTCCAACCCAGACTGATGCACCCTAAAAAACTGTTCTTCAAAATGGATGGAGAAATAAGATACTTCCATGACAAAGAACAGCTGAAGAACTTCATGACCACCAAACCAAACCTGCAAAAAGTACTGAAAGACATTCTAGATATACATAGGAAAAAAGCCAATAAGCAAGGCAAACAATTAAACAGAGTGGAAGGGTAAAGAATCAACAGCAGAAAGATAACATGTCAAAAGTAAATCCATATATATCAGTTATAACAATCAATGTAAATGGCCTCCACTCACCAAGCAAAAGAAACAGACTGGCAGAATGGATCAAGAAACAGTGTCCAAACACATACTGTATCCAACAAACACATCTAAACCAAAAGGAGACTCATAGAATGAAAGTTAAATGATGGAAAACAACACTCCATTTAACAGGATCCCAAAATAAAGCAGGAGTAGCTGTTCTGTTTGCAGACAATGTGAACTTCAAACCAAGAATCATCCAAAGAGATAAAGAAGGTCACTACATACTAGTTAGAGGAAAACTTCAAGAGGAAGAGATAGCAATCTTAAATAAATATGAACCAACTTCGGCAGCACCCAGCTATAAAAAACAAGTTTTAATAGAAATGAAAAATCAAATAAGCAATACCACAATTATAACAGGAGACTTTAACATACCACTGACACAAAGGGACAGCTCAACTAGACAGAAAATCAGGAAAGAAATAACAGAACTGAAACACACCTTTGAAAAAATGGACTTAGGATATGTATACAGAGTGTTCTACCCAACAGCATCAAAATATACATTCTTCTAAGCATCACAAGGAATGTTCTCTAAAATAGAACATGTACTAGCCCACAGAAAATGCTTAAGTAAATGCAAAAGAATTGAAATAATCCCATGCATGTTATTGGATCATAGTGCCATGAAACTAGAAATTAATGACAAAAGAAACTGCAAAAACTCCACAAACACATGGATATTGAATCATACACTCCTATGTAATAAGTGGGTCATGGAAGAAATTAAAGAAGAAATTAAAGAATATCTACAAGCAAATGAAAATACAAATACATCCTAGTGGAACCTGTGGGATGCAATGAAAGCAATCCTGAGGAGAATTTATTGCAATGAGTTCCCACATCAGAAAAACAGAACGAACAAAAATAAACAACCTGATGCTACACCTCAAACATCTATAAAAAGAAGAGCAAGCCAAGCCCAAAGCCAAAAGAAGGGAGGAAATTATAAAGATCAGAGCAGAAATCAATGCAATAGAGACTAAGAAAACAATACAAAGAATGAATTAATCAAGATTTGATTCTTTGAAAGAATAAATAAAACTGATAAGCCCCTAGCCAACCTTATTTTAAAAAAGGAAAGAAAAAACTCAAATTCATGCAATAAGGAATGAAAATGGTGAAATCACTACAGACCATGTGGAAATACAGAAGATCACCAATACCTATTTTGAAAACCTCTACTCTCATAGGTTTGATAACGCAGAAGAAATAGACAAATTCCTAGAAACATATGAATTACCAAAGCTGGGTCAACAAGATATAAAACTGCTGAATAACCCAATTTCAATTAATGAAATTGAAAATGTAATCAAATCCTTACCAACAAAGAAAAGCCCAGGTCCAGATGGATTCACTGTAGAATTTTACAAGGAATTCAAAGAAGAATTAAAGCTGACACTCCTCAAACTCTTCAGTGAAATTCAGTGAAATTGAAAGGGAAGCAATTCTCCCCAACTCATGCCTGGAAGCAAATATTACTCTAGTACCAAAACCTGAGAAAGACCCAACCAAAAAAGAAAACTGCAGCTCGATCTCTCTAATGAACGTAGATGCAAAAATTCTCAGTAAAATATTGGCAAATAGAATGCAGTAAATCAACAAGGAGATTATATGCCATGGCCAAGTGGGATTTATCCCAGGAATTCAGGGATGGTTTAACATACGCAAATCAATAAATGTAATCCACCATATCAATAGAGCCCAAAATAAGAACCATATGATCATTTCTATAGATGCAGAAAAAGCTTTTGATAAGGTCCAACACTTATTTATGCTAAGAACCTTACAGAAAATTGGAATAGATGGTGTTTACCTCAATATGATAAAAGCCATCTATGACAAACCAACAGCCAGCATCATCATAAATGGCCAAAAACTGAAAGTCTTTACCCTAAAATAAGGAAAAAAACAAAGATATCCATTATCACCACTCCTATTCAATATAGTGCTGGAAATACTACCCAGAGGAATTAAGAGAGAGAAGTAAAAAGAGCAAGGATAGGAAAAGAAGTTAAATTATCATTATTTGCAGATGACATGATACTCTACATAGAAGACCCCCAAAACTCATTGAAAGACTCCTAGGTATAATAAATAAATTCTATAATGTAGCTGGATACAGTCATTCCTATACATTAACAACAAAATCACTGAGTGAGAAATAAGAGAAGCCACATGCTTCACAGTAGTATCCAAAATGAAATACTTAGAAATCAATCTACCAAAAGAAGTAAAAGATCTATTCAGGGAAAATTGTAATACCCTAAAAAAAGAAATCAAAGAGGACCTCAGAAAGTGGAAAGACATCCCTTGTTCATGGATAGGAAAAACAAACAATGTGAAAGTGGCCATTCTTCCAAAATTGTTATACAGATTTAATGCAATCCCAATCAAAATACTACTAGCATACCTCACGGATCTAGAGAAATCACTCTTAAAATTCATTGGGAATGAAAAGAGACCTAGAATAGCAAAGGCAATTCTTAGCAACAAAGGTAAGGCAAGAGACATCACAATCCCTGACTTGAACTTATACTACAAAGCTACATAAAAAAAAAAAATCATCATGGTACTGGAATAAAAACAGACCTCAAGATCAATGGAAAAGATTACATGATAGAGCTACAACTACAAACACACTCAGCCAACTTATCTTTGATAAAGGGGCCAAACACATCCTCTGGAAAAAAGATAGTGTCTTTAATAAATGGTGCTGGAAAAATTGGCTCTCCACATGCCAAAAACTAAAATTAGACCCATCCCTATCATCATGTACTAAACTAACATCTAAATGGATCAAAGATCTAAATATTAAAACAGAAACACTAAACATGTTGGAAGACAAAGTAGGTAGCAATCTTGAAGACATAGGGATAGGCAGAGAATTCATGAACAAGAATCAAACTACACATGAAATACTTCACAGAATCAATAACTGGGAACATGTCCTACTAAAGAGTTTTTGCATGTTGAAAGAAATCTCCAGCATAGTGAAAAGAAAACCCAAAAACTAGGAAAAACATCTTAGTGAATGGTTCCTCAGACAAAGGACTTCTGTTTAGAACTTATAAAGAATTAAAAAAAAAATAAAACCCCTGAAATTCAAAGACTCAATCCAAAAGTGGGCATCTGAGATGAATACACACTTCTCAGTTGAAGATAAACAAATGGAAAATACATACATGACAAAATGTTCAGCATCATTGGTCAGTAGAGAAATGCAAATTAAAACCACACTGAGATTCCATCTCACTCCAGAAAGAATGGCCAGGATAAAGAAAACTGCCAACAACAAATACTGTAAAGGCTGTGGGGAGAAAGGAACTCTTCTGCACTGTTGGTGGGAGTGTAGACTGGTACAGCCACTGATAAGGTCAGTCTGGAGGTTCCTCAAAAAACTGGGTTTGGAAGTCCCATTTGACCCAGCTATCCCACTTCTGGGCATATTCCTAGAAGAACTGAAAACATCATATCACAGTGATATATGTGCACCCATGTTTATAGCAGCACAATTTGTAATAGCCATGTCCTGGAAACAACCTAAGTGCCCATCAACTGAGGAATGGATAAAACAGCTGTGGTATTTTTATACAATGGAGTACTACTCTGCTATAAAGAATGATCACATTGAGATATTTATAAGTAAATGGATGCACATGAAACCATCCTCACAAATGAAATAAATCAGACTCACATGTGTAAATACTGGATAGTCTCCCTAGTGTAACAAATGGTAAGAGTACATACGATACAAAAACTCAGTAAATACAGTGAAAGGATAAGAATCTGCTTAATAGTGAAAAAGTAATATCTCAGGGAACATGAGTAAAGAGAAAAAGGAAGTGAAAAGAAACAATATCTCAAATTATATAAACACTTAGGATAGCTAAGATGATTGTGCTACTAATTCTCTAAGTTCTTGGAACAAAATAGTTAACATTCATAGGATTGGAACAATTATGCATATTATTGCATGGTGATCTGAGGAACTCTTGAAGATCATTATGTAAAATAATAACTCTAGTTATGCTCCTATCACCTTGTTTTGAAGGCCAAATTGTCCATGTTTTGGGCCCTTCTCTATTTTCTTTTTGTTTGTCTTTTTTGTTAATTTTTTTCTAGAAATTTGCTTTGTTTTGTTTTGTTTTGTTTTTCTCTCTAATACAGAAAGGATAGGTATCTATGTAGAGACCCATACATGGGTAGAACCTCTCCTAAACAGTTTATGAGAATCGATTATATAATGCACAATAAAATGAACAGCTACTTTGAAGAAATAGAGACACTATGGTACCCAGTGCTGATTCCGTAACATCATACTCTGAAATCCAGCAATACTATTGTTCTTTGTTCAGAGTGGTTTTAGTCTGTTTTGTATTGTTTAATTTCAATTTACATGAATGTATGGACAGCTATTTTAATAAGAACGGAGACATTATGACAGCCATTGTTGACTTCCTATTGTCTACTTTGAAGGCCCAAAATGCTTTCATCATTCTGTTCTGATCAGTTTACTATTATTTTGTTATGTATGAATTCATTGTGTGTGAAGATATGGACAACTATTTAGAAGAAAACAAGAGACAATATGATAGACAGTGAAGATCTCCTGTTGTCTTGCTTTGAAATCTGTGTCTCTTACATTGTTTTCTTCTGATCTGCTTCGGTCTGTTTTGTTATGTTTAGTTTTACTCTCTTTAAAATAAAATTTAAAAAAGTATAGACTCTCTCCTCCAGATGTAGAATATTTCTAGAAAGGAAAGTTTAACAATTCCGAGGCTGTTTGATTCATGTATTTCTTTCTTTCACTTACTCAAACTTCAATCATATTGTCTCTTACAATGCAATAATTGTTTTCAAAAGATAAGGTAAATATTGATGTGGCAAATTCAGTGATGCTAACTCAGATGGCTAAGTCAGAAACACATAGAAAGAGTATCTTAAGAATGGTAAGTATGTATTATTGTATAGCTGTCAAATGTTACAATTTATAAGAAGGATGGATTTTGAAAAACACTTCTATCAATATAAAACTTAACTAACTGAAGATAATTCTGTTCAGAGCATAGTTCATAGTTCTACAAGAAGCTCTAAAAAATACTTAAGTGATAATAAACGCCAGAGATACATATATCCCTCTTCTTTCAGCTTTCAGGATCCTTTTAATATATTTAAATTTAGATATTAATGGGAAAAATTTAAGCAGTGTTCAGATTCTGAGAATTGATGCTCTGTTTAGGTGACTAAAAAGTCTGGTAGGAAACTAGTAGAAAGAAAAACAAGAATTTTCCTCTTTTCTCACATCAGGAGGAGTGAGTATTGGGAGAAAATCCAGCTCTCTGCATGCAACATACCAGAATGGGCCCTTCTAAAAGGAAATTTTTAGATATGTCTGAGAAGTCATTTTGCAAAGATAAGAAAAATCAGAGGAAGTTTATATTAAGCACCATTCCTTCCCAAGGCATGACTGGGAGCCTTTCATTTTGACATATTTTCTCCTTGAAAAAGATTTGCAAAATTGGCTAGAATTTTACTATATTTTAAAATCTTCAAACAAAATGTTATTTAAGTGGTTATTATAAAGGGCTTAAATATTGGCATGTGGTTTAATAATCGTATTTTTATTTTAAAAACTTTTTAAAAAGAAAAATGTGTCGATGGCTAGAAATCTTGTCGCTGGGACTTTTCCAACGTTGAAAAAAAAAAAGTCAACATGAAAACAGCACATGCTCCATCTAGTGGTCAATCAGGTTAGGTGCGCTCTAACTTGAGGTGAAATGGGAGGGAGATTGTCACTATCTAACGGTGAAGCTGTATAAGAAGAGATAAACTTGACTTTGCCATCCAGAGACCAGAATGAAAAGCTGCTAAAATATTCACAGAATTCCAGAATTCCGAATTTAGAAGACACTGTCCCTTATTTGATGCTAGACTCCATCACAGGATTTCCTAAAATGTCATAAACTAGATGATTTTAGAATATATTGAAGAAAAAACTTAAAATTTTTCTTTCAGTAACTCTATATAAAAATTTCTGTTAGACTATTTGTACATATTTCCTTAAAATATATTTTACACTATGAGAAGAAAATTGTATTTCACATATATATTAATATTAACATATGCTCTAAATTATTGGCAATATATAAATACATGAATGGATTTAGTCTAGCCCTAAACAATGTCAAAAAAGCACTTTGTGTATATATGCATATATATATCTGTATTTATAGCATATGTTTTATATATAAGCTATATATTGCTTAGATAGTCTCACTATATAAATGTTAATTTTAGGGTGAGACTAAATTTATGCAAAAATATGAAATAATATAAGATTAAATATTGACTAATCATAGAGATTATACATGGATATAATGGCATAGAAACTCCAGCGACTAAAGCAAACATCTACATTAGATAATGTGGCAAGTTTTTTAATATTTAGGTTACTCTAATTATTCATACCCTCTTCCCAATTAAAGTGAGGCTTCCTTAGCTTTGTCATATAGCACTTTTCCAATTCATTGGTTCATAAACTACAAAAATAACAAGATTTCCAGCACTCATAATAACTGATCCACAATACTTTCACAATAAATACCTGTTGCTTGCGTGAACTGATGAACAATAAAATATTACAAGCTTACTTTGTTTAAAGAGAAATTCAGAGAAGATTGACTAACCTATTCAAGTTTGCTAACTAAAACAAAATAAGGTTTCCCTAGTTCAGTTCATTATTGTTTATAGTCCACAATATGCCAAACACAGTGAGAAATTGAAATGTAAAAGTCACAATCATCATACAGTCACTGTCTCAACAGAAAAAAGCTGTCTTTCTTTCATTGTTCATTCAAACCGAGTATTTATAATCTTGTTAATTAGCAGAGAGAGCACAACAATCTGGCACATCCAGTTAGGGAGAAAAGATAAAGATGTGGGTGGCTGAGGCACACATCTCCTACCTCCAAACTAGCGTGCAACGAACAGACCAGCAAAATGGGAGGATTGGAAATTCGGAATCCATTGACTCCAGGGATTAACTGCAGCTCTGAAAAAGTTAATACATGGTCATTATCATAGGAGATACCTTAAAAGAAGCCCCAAATCAGTAAAGAAATAAGAGAGTAAAAGAATGAGGCTTAAACTTTTATTCTTAGGTGGAATTTCTGAGATAGTGAAGAGAAACTCAAAGGAGTGAAAACGCTAGTGTCTAACTGGCTAGGTTCCCATTACTGGAACATAATACTTGATGCCCATGGTTTAAAGGACAAGCAAAGGAGGAAAGTTATTTTGACTCACAGTTGCCAAGGTTTTATTCTATGGTCAACTCGCGTCAAGGGAGAACAGCTTGTTAGGGGAAAGACACTTGTTATGGTTTGTGCCTAGAAGTCCCTGCAAAGCCTAACAAGGACATGAGGGGTGGGCTTCCTGGAGGCAGCTGAAGATAGGCGTTATGGTTGATACACTGTGTCATTTTGAGAAGTTTAGACATTTAACTAAGAGACTCAGCAGGGAGCCAGGATCCTTACTTTGTAAATATCCTCATCCTGTGCAAGAGGAGGGCAAAGGAGATTTTGTGAGTGCTGCATCTGCCCTGGAGGGCAGGAAGTGGCCTGCAAAACAATTTAAGGGTGGAAAAGAGGCTTTCCTTTGGCCCTCTTTTGTTCTGGTTGCTTTTGCTGCCTGCTACTTTGAAGTGTTGCCCCAGTGCCATATCGTCCTGCCTTGGAGCCAGCGGATTATTAACTGAAACCTCTGTGAGCTAAATAAACCTTTCCTTCCCTAATTTTGGTTGTTGGGTGTTTTGTTCCAGCAACAAGAGAAAAGTAACCAAAACAATAGGATTTGTGATTGGCTCATTGTCTAGTACTGTGATAAATGATATGAGTGCTACACTCACCCAATGGTGGGTAGTCTACATACAATATAAGGGAAGAAAGAGGCTTTCTCTCTTCTTTTTCACTTTTGTTGCCTTTTCTGCCTTCTGTAGACATGAACTGTTGCCCCTCTGCCACACAACTCTGCCTTGCAGCCAACTGATTACAGACTGAAACCTCCACACACTGTAAGCCAAATAAACCTTTCAGTCCTTCCCTTTGTGTGTTACGTATTTTGTCTCAACAATGAGAGAAGTAACTAAGATATTACTTAAGTCATGGTGAGCCAGAAATAACATGGCAGCCAGCAAGCTGCTCACTTCATGACAGCTACGAAGCAGAGAGCAGGGAAAGAGACAGAGGGGAAGGGACAGGGACCCATTACAGACTCACTCTAAAGAGCCCCACCTTCTAATTACTCCTCTGAGTTTGAGCTCATTATTGGGTTAACACATTGATAAAATTAATGCCTTTACAATTCAGTTAGCTTTTCAGAAATGTATTAATCCTGTCAAACTAAGGTTCAGGATTAACTGGAGCAAGCAGACTTCCCTCCCACCCAGTGTCAATTCCATATTCCCTGTTCCAGCATCTCAGCAGATGACGGGACACTTCAATCCTTACACAAAACATAAAAGTGATTTCTTCTAGAAGCCTGCCCTCTGACCTCTGAGTCCCAAGGCAGTAGTCCTTGATCTACCTCATGTCAGCATTTTATTATGAAGACTTGCCATTAGGGACAACATCAAAATTTGGATGGCATATAATTTTAATGTCCTTCAAACGAAGAACAATGAATAAAATGACCTAATAAGGTGACTGTTAGCTCTAGAGTTATTAGTTCAAGTGGCTTTGTTTAGGAAAAAGAAATGAAGTTTATTTTTTCTAGTTATAAAAAAAGATCTACCTAAGAATGCTAATTAAAAGATATATTGATACAGATATCATCATACTCAGATTAAGTATAATGAATTATATAGCAAATTACTTGTAAATACAAAATGGTTACAATAGTTATTTAGAAATTAAGTGAAAACTAAACCCAACTAAGAAAATGAAAACTTACGGTTTTTTAGAAATTCATCTAATTGTGGGACTAGTCAAACTGATGTGTAAAAATTTATTTAGAATGTGGCCACAATCATTTATCTGTGTTCCCTAAAGCTGTTTCTCTAAATTTAGTACTACAATACAAAGTTGAGTATTGGCCACAAAGATTATACAGGCCAAAATTTAAAATGTTTCCTACTTATGTTTCACAGAAAAGTTTCCCCATCCTTGATCTAATTAATGTTCTTTATTTAGTAAGAAGAAAACCTAACTCAAAAAATTTAAATAACTGACATAACAGAGTCTGTTATTTCAGCAGCCAAGATAACAAGCAGGTTCCCTGATTTAACTGGAAGATATCATTCCAACACTTTAAATCTTGAAAATTCAGGTATAAAGTGTTATCTCAAGATTGGCAGCATTTGGAAGGATCTAATTTATGCTGTATCATCAAAACACTTAACACTGCTTTCTGTGTTTCAAACTTTCACTTTTTACGTACTGGGCTTAAAGTACTGCTATATGCTATTTGTTTTATAGGTTTGAATTTGATATACAGTTATCCAAATCCTGAAATACATATTACTCACAGTATGTTATAGTCAGGGGTTTCAAGGAGAACAATTACATACAGGACATAAAATTTATAGTATTATTTATAATGGTCACCCATGGAGTCAAATACAAAGAAGGTGCAGGAAATCTGTCTGTAATATCAAGGACCTAGAAAATCCAGCAGAGAGCCTAGATCCCATAACAATAACCTGCACGAGTTCAGCTGAAAACCCAGGGCCCATGACAATAACTAACACAAATCTGTCCCACGGATCTGTGCTGGGAAGGCCCAAAGGTCAGTGGTGGAAACTAAAAACTCTGTGTCAGCAGGACAAGGGATCTGTACTAGAGCAAAAAATCTATGCTCAAAATAAGGATTAAAGCTCCCCCAAAGTGGCCTATAGCCATTGTTAATAAGATCCCAACTGCTCCAGTGATGACAGCCAAGTTCATATCAGGAGGAGCTTGACAAGCTCCTCCAGGGGAACCAATGGCTCCAAACAACAGCAACACTTAGGAGAACCCACGGTGTTTCTCTCTTCCTCATCACATCTCCTTTTTATGCTGGCAACAGTCATGTGGGCCAGCCACACTCCGCACCACGTTGATTCAGTTCAGCTGGTATTTAAGTTGACCACCGGTTAGAATCCGTTACACAGTAGTATGTGGAACAATGAAACTTGGCCCAGGAAAGTTTATTTTTTTTTTTTTGCAGAATTATTGTGCAACAATTTGGATTGACATCCCAGACTCTCAGAGTCTGACCTCAAGTGACAAATTTGTTCCTGCTTTTACTGTCTGATGTTCAGACACCATGTTGATGGGATCTGATCATTCTACATAAGCCATATATTAGGTTTTGTTTCCTTTTATCTCTTTACAAAGAAATAGTCTCCAAATTATACTAAAATCTATAAACAATCTTCCATGCTAAAAATACCCTTTCTTATTTTCAGAACTCTCAGTGACATTTTCAAGATGCACTTTTCATAGGACATATAGTACAACAACATGAAAATCAAAATAAAATAACATTTGAAATGAAATTTAGTATACTTACTATTATCCATTTTAAATCTGGTTCTGAGTTCATGTCCGAACCATCCCACTAACCTAAAATATAAAACATTAGATAGTTTTTATGGTTTGTGTCTGGATGTCCCCATGGCCTCATGCAGTCATGGGGACTCCTAGATTTGTGATCGATTCATCATGCAATGCTGAGATGGGAGTGATGTACCCACCCTACGGTGGGCAGCCTACGTACAATGAAAGCAACAGAAAGAATCCTCTCTCCACGCTCCTCCGTTTTTGCTCTTTCTGCTTTTGCTGTCTTCCAGCCATCATGAACTGTTGTTCCTTTTCCATGCCACACTATCTTGAAGCCAGCTGAGTGTGGTCTCAAACCTCCACAAACTGTGAGCTAAATAAACCTTCCTTCTTTAACTTTGGGTGCCGGGTATTTTGTCCCAGCAATGAGAAAAAAGTAACCAATATAATAGTTCAATCTACTAAAATAACCACAATTAATTTTGGAATTTAAAATGCTATTATTAATAATATTAAATAAATATTAAAATTCCTTGTGGTTTATTACTGAATATTTAAGAAGTAGATGCTATATGACAGAATAACACAATTAATATTTATAATGCCTTTAAGAACAGAATAAAATCAATTTACCTATGCTAGTTATTTAATATTTGTGCCATAAAATTACTGAAGTTATATTTAATACATTTTTCTTATTTAAAAATAGAATTTCAAAATTGTGAATTGGAAGCAAATCAAAAATAGCCACAGGTGGTTAGGGATTTAGCTCAACAGCATAAGAGCCTGCCTTGCAAACACGCGGTCGTGAGTTCGACCCCCAGTACCAATTAAAAAAAAAAATAAATAAAATAAAATAAAATAAAATAAAATAAAATAAAATAAAATAAAATAAAACTAGCCACAGGATGTCTGTCAAGGTAGGTGAGGATAAGGAAGTATTAAAGTTCAGTAGTAGACAGAGACTTGGAGAATGGAGAATGGAACAGAGTAGGACAAAAAGGAACAAGGATAAAGCAGTGTAGGTGTGGGTAAGGGCAGCCAAAAAAGAGGGGGAAAGTGTGAACCCCAGTGAGCAAGCTAGCACCGAAATTCACATGGAGCAGGAGGGCAATGTGACCGTCAGTTATGACTGTCAACTTGACTGGAATAACAGATACCTAGCATATTAATAAGGCACACTTCTGGGTGTGCCATAGGGAGCCATGGTGGAATGGGGAATGGTGGAGTGAACTTGATGATTGTGCCTGGTTTGTAGCCCATTTTCTTTGTAAGGATTTCAGTTACACTTTGCCTCCTAGCTGTTATGAATTAAGCTTTGCTTCACTATACATTCTACCATTATGCCTCTGCCTCTGAAATTGTGAGAAAAGTAAATCTCTCCTCTTACTGGTAGATATTGGGAGTTGATGCCAGCAACAAAAAGCTGACTAATAAGGGTGGTGTGTAACAGCTGATCTGAGATCCTCCTAGTGATCTCCACTCACCAGCTATGTCTGGAGCACGGTAACAGGCGCCATTTTGAGAAGATGCTGGCTGAACTTGCTGCTTTAGAAAACAAAAGCCCCTGCTTTTTCCTGTTTGGAGCATTCAGAAAATATTACTATATTATTTTCTTGACTTTCTACCTTGAGAACCAGTTTGGCCCTTGGGTAGTGCCACTGAAGCAAACCTGCTAAAACACACTATGCAAATGGCCAGTGCTCTGGAAATGAGTACACCTCACTTCCTCTTTTAGACTAGTGGCTCTGGCTAGCCCACTTAAGATATCCAGGAAATGAGGAGGCAAACATGATTATACAGGAATCAGCTGGGTGTCAGAAGACCAGAGTTGTTGATGGCAGGTTGTGTGGATCCTCTCACATCAGATAGCTGTTCCAACCCTTGAGTAGGCTTCAGGATGGGAAGTGGAGACCTAGAAATACCACAGTGTCCTCTGTCAGCCTAGCCCTGGGAGTGCATTAAACTAATTCTCTGGAGTGAGCTCCTGCCAGAGGAACTGGTAAACAGAAAAACTGACAGGTATTCCAACTGGCTGTATCTTGAAATATTCCCATTCTGTGCAAGCAACACACAACTATGAAGAAGGAATGAATAAGCCCCAACTTTCACAGAGATGGTATTCTCATGTTTTATTAAGACCTCCTCTTTTGATATTTGCTGTTTAGTTCATATCTCCACATATATTTTTAAAATGTTCTTTTTCTGTTAGTATTCAAAAATTTTTAAGTTATCGTTCTTTATTTTTTAAAAAAATTTTTTTAATTTTTAATTTTACCTGATTTCCTATCTCTTTTTGAATTTCTCACTTTTTGGCATCTCATTTTCTTTTTTTCATTAACTTTTTGAAAGTGTCATTCAATATTTCAGTTTAGTTTCACAAAATAATTAGAGAATAACAACATCTAGTAAACTTTGTACAATAATCTTAAAAGAACAGTAAAAGGTTATTCAGAGTAGAAGGATCCTGAAATTTTTAACTGGGCTTACTTTATTTCTGTAATGGGTTTGCCTTTATTTCTTTTAATTTTTGTTATATGTTTTCCTCTGCAGATTTGGCTAAAGACTGACCCTTCACACCTGTTGAAGAGATGCTCTGCTACTGAGCCACACTCTTAGCCCAGTTTTAAAAATTTAAGCCTAACTCCACCCATGACTTAGAGCCACTTGAATCTTGGCAAATATTTCAACTTAAAGAATGGAGGAGATAAATGCATCCAGTCATTAAATTTTCCCCAGCTCAGCATGGCTGGATGAAGCAGGTTGAAGATGTGTTCCTACATTCCTACTCAATACCAACAGCAAGGAAATGCTACACAAAGACTGCATATTGCACCTAAAAAGAGTGACCTTGATATAGGTTTTACCCATAACCTATAAGACCACAGTTTAATAAATATAATAAAGATCAATTGAAAGCCTCACTAGCAGAATAGATCTTGCAGAAAGAAAGAATATTAGTATTTTGGGAGATTAATGTATTACTATATGGATATATAATAATAAAGAATAAGAGTAAAAAGCAAAAAGAATATCTAAGATACATGGGATAAAAATTAAAAATACTAATCAATGAATTATAGAAGTAAGAAAAGGCGAAGTCTACGTACAAAGTAAAGTCATAGAAAACCAGTTCAGTGAAATAATACCAGAAAATTTTCCAAATATTGAAATAAGTATAGACAAGCTGGTAGAGGAGACATTCAGTACCCCAAATAAACAACGCCAGAAAATAATATCTCAGTGGCATGATACAGTTAAACTTCCAAAAGCACCAAAGAAAAAATATTGAAAGGCACAAGGAAGAAGTGTCAAGTCATATATAATGACAAACCCATAAAAATAACAAGTTTCTCAGAATAAATGCTGAAGGCCATGGTGTCTTAAAACTATGTGTTTCAAGAAGTGAAAGAACATAACAGCCAACCTAGATTACTATATACAGAAATGTTATCCTTTAGAATTGACAGAGAAATATATACCTTCCAAGATAATCACAAAGTAAAGGGCCAATAAACCTGCAATAAAAAAGATAATTAAAGGAATCCTCAATAGCAGAGAGGACACAACATAAGCCACTTATTAGAGTGCAGAAGAGGAAGAAAATACTTTAGAAGAGTAACAAGCAAATGAGAATTAGGAAAGAATTAAATATTACTCAGTGAGTCATAAAAACTTTATGATAAATAGTGGAAAAAGAAACACAGATTATTCAAAACCATCTAAATAAAAATGAAAACATGAATAGAAACAAATACAAATCTTTCATTAACCCTAATAGTAAATAGTATAAATTCTCCAATAAAATATGAAGCCTGGTTGATTTGATTAAAAACCAAGACCCAACTATTTGTTGCCTGTAAGAAACATACCTTACCAGTACAGACATACCCATACTAAAAATGGAATGCCAGAAAAGTATTGCAAGAACACAGCATAGAAAATCAAGCAAGAGTATCAAGTTTACATAAAGAACATGTTGAACATTTATATGCTGATAAATTATGAAATCTAAAAGAAATGGAAAAATTTCACAATTGAAAAAAATGGAATATGCAAAACCTATACAGAACAATGAAATGCAATGTATTTGAAGTAATAATAAAGTCTCCCAACAATGAAAAGTGTGGGACCAGATATATATACTGTTGAATGTTACTAAGTTTATACAGAACTTACTTCACTACTACTCAAACTATTCCAGAAAATAGAAAGGAAATCAGTACTTCCAAACACATGCTACAGATCTGCTATCAAATCCTGACAAAGGCACAACAAAAAGAAAGCTATAGACCAATGATGAACATATGTGAAAAAATCCTCACTAAATCCTTGAAAATTTAATTCACTATCATGCTAAAAAATTCATGCACCAATTCTCTCTTCCAAGTACTAATCAGACTAAACTTGCTTAGCTTCTGAGACCAGGCATATTCAGGATGATATGACTGTAAACAATATACAACCTTATCAAGTTGGTTTCATTTCAGGAATGCATAAATGAATCAGTATATGCAATTTGATTAATGCAATTCAGAACATAAGTAGAATGAAGTATAAGAATCATATAATTATCTCAACTGATGCAGAAAAAGATTTTGACAAAGTGCAACATCCCATTATGCCAAAAACCTTGAAGAAGCACAAGTACCATTTTACATAAAGAACATTTTGACTAATTATATGTTGATAAATTATGGAATCCTTTGTAGGATAATGGATGTACCTTGAGAAAATAATGTTAAGTGAAGTAATCAGACAGTAAATATTGCATGACTTTTCTAATATGAGAAACTCAATATATAATTAAAGTGCAAAATGAAAGGCAATAGAGGAAAAAAGAGAAAAATCATAGTCATTTAGCATGGACAATGTATCTAAAAGTTTACCTTGATTTAGTGTGATTGTTTATATTTTTTACATGCTTTGGGCCTAGTGGTTTGGTTGTGAATATGCATGATAATTAACTTTATGAGGGCTTACAAATAAGTGAATCTGATGATGGTAAGGGGGGGCATGGAGGGACTGGGAAATAAAGAATTGAGTTGTGTGATGCACATGTACCAATTTCCCACAATGAATGCAATCATTATGTACTGCAAACTACTAATAAAAATAAAAATATGAAAAAAATTCATTTTTGGAACCTGATACTGCTCTCCTTTTACCACAATACTTCTTTTGCCTGTAATAATGACACTGGATGGAAGCTACATAGCGGAAAGTAAACAAGAAAAAAAGGGCAGTGTGGTAGAAACTCAAAAGAAAGACTAAGAAAATTATAGTAAAAACATGTTTCCTGAAGCAAGGTAAGCGGTGATATATAAAACTCACATCTTTGACAGAACTGTGTGAGACATGATAGGGCCATTTGCCAAGTGGTGGTTATATCTTGTGTAGAAAGAGGGAGAAAGCAAACCGTGTAAGAAATCATGAGCAGTTGTCACAGCTGCAAGGAGTCGATGAATGAGAAAAATTAAAAGAATACTCTGCCTCCTCGTCCAGCCTCCTGCCTAGATAATGCATCCACCTAGCTAATCCAAGAAAATTCAATACATTCAGTAATGAGCAAAGAAAAAAGAATGAGTATAGTCCTGACATGAGGACTCTACATGCAAAACTGTGAGCAGAGCACAACCACAGATGAACGTCATGCACCAGCAAAAGGCAGACGGAAATAATTAAAGCAATAGAGATTTAACATATCATATCATTAGATGGAATAATGTCAAATAAAAATGTAGGAACAGGAATAGAGGTAGATGATACAAAAAATAGATAGATGATAGAGATGGATAGAAAGATTAGATAGATAGATAGATAGATAGATAGATAGTGATACCTTGAAAATACAAGGGGTAAAAAATGAGCTTCCAGCAGGTAGGAAAAATTAGGAAAGAAAAATAAAACACAGGAAAGGAAATAAAGAAAGCTAGCAGATTGAGGCAGAAGAATTGTAAGCTTCAGCCTACCTTGGGAAATTAAGTGACATAAAGAGACCTTATATCAAAATTAAAAAGAAAAGGAAGAGGAAGAGGAGAAAGAGAAGGAGGTAAATGAGATGCAGCTCAGTGTGAAGGCCCTG
>PVJX010008883.1:0-63389 GCA_004027295.1 Dolichotis patagonum
AAGAGTCACGCCGAGATGCAGGTCTGTGCAGACTTTCGATCCAAACAGCCCAGGCCACTATACGGGTCCGAGACTTTCGGGTCCCAAAGAGAAAGGCCGAGATGCTGCTTTCTGGGAGACTTCCTGGGGCTGAAGGGCGGGGCTATGGGCCCAAACAGACCCAGCCCAGATGCCGATCTCCAGGCAGTTCCCTGCGGATGAAGGGTGTGCTTACCAGTCCCAAAGAGTCACGCCGAGATGCAGGTCTGCGCAGACTTTTGATCCAAACATCCCAGGCCACTCTACCTGTTCATATAATTCTACCTTTCATTAAAATCTAGCTCACATCTCCCACTTCTGTGAAACCCATCTTTATTTCTCCAGCAGTTGGTGGCTTATTTTTTTGAACCTGCACCAAGTTGAGTATTTCATTACTAAATTTAATCTTACCCATATGAGAGATAGCTTCATTATAAAGACATCATATATTATTTCTTTAACCAGTTTTTAATATATTTTAAATATTACCGAGTAAATTATTTTTATCTTAGCATGCTACATGAAACATATTTTAGACACAGCTCCTACTAACAGCACAGTATTGACAAGCAAGATTCAAAGCTGAATTCAAAGGCAGATTTTGCCCTATAAAATACATAAAACACTCACCATTCTTATTCTGTATACCTTGTAATTCTCTGGCACTAAATTGCCAGTGCCATGAAGGCAGAATGTTTTGTATTCCTCTAATGTGCTTAATAGAAAAAATAGAAGCTTAGTAAAACTTTATTCTGTCTAATCTGTGTAACAGTTTTGGGAGTATGACCATTTTTACTATATTGGTTCTTCCTACCCTGGAACAAGTGAAACCTTTCCATTTTCTGATATCCTCTTTGATCTCCTTGTTTCAGAGCACTGTAGTTTTCAATGGGGAGGTACGTTGTTTCCTTTGTTAGATTGATTCCTAAGTATTTCACTTCTTTCACTGCTATTGTGAAAGGTGTTGTTTCCCTAATTTCTCTCTCAGTGTGTTGTTTGTGTAGTGGAATGCTAATGAGGTTTCAGTGTTGTCTTTGTACCCAGCTATGCTACTGAATTTGGTTATTAAAGTCAGAAGGCTCGCAGTGGGTTTTTTGGTCTTCTATGTAGAGTATCATGTCATCTAAAAATATTGACAATTTAGCTTCTTCCTTTCCTATCTTTATTCTTTTTTCTTTTTCTTGCCCATTTGATCTAGCTAATATTTCCAGCACCATATTGAATAAAAGTCGTGATATGAGAAATCCTTAGCTTGTTCCTGACTTTAGGATAAAATGTTCCACTTTTTGGACATTTAGTATGATGTTGGCAGTAAGTTTGTCAGAGGTGGCTTTTATCAGATTGAGATAAAGACTATCTATTCTGATTTTCTGTAGGGTTTTTTTTAAATCATGAATGGGTGTTGAATTTGGTCAAAAGCTTTTTCTGCTTCTATTGAGAGTATCATGTGACATTTGTCCTTGCCTCAGTTAATATGGTTCATTACATTTATTGATTCGTGTATGTTGAACCATCCCTGCATCCCTGGAATGAATTCTAATTTGTTAGAGTGTATAATCTTCTTGGCAATTTGCTTCAGTCTGTTAGGGAGCATTTTATTGAGGATTTTGCATCTATGTTTGTTAGGAATATTGATGCATGTTTCTCTTTTTTGGTTGGATCTTTTTTTGGTTTTGATATCAAGGTAATTTCCTGCTTTAAGAAATAACTTTCAGAGTATTTTTCCCTTTCAATTTCATAAAAGAGTTGGGGAGTAATGGCATTAATTCATTTCTAAATTTCACATAGAATTCAGCATTGAGTCTATGAGGACATGGGATTTTATTTGTTGATAATATTTTAATTACATTTTCAATTTCATTGACTGATATTGTGTTATTTAGAATGTTTATATCTTTTTGACTCAACTTTGGTAATTTGTATGCATCTGTTTTCCATCTTATTAGAGCAAAAGTTCCAGAAGTACATATTGATGAGTTTCTGTGTTACACCGAATCTTGTAATTTCACCATTTTTATAACTAATTATGTGAATTTGAGTCTTTTTATTCTTTGTCCCTTGAGACCATTCTCTTCCGTGACATAACCTTAACACACCTGTACAAATATCACATTTTCTTTCTGATTTGAGAAACTGAAATTGTGAATGAGAACCAAATGTATAATAGATATTGTGATGTAGGATGAAAATATTCAAAGGAAAGGGTAACAGTGGGAGAGGGTGAAAGAAAGAAGGAAAAAGGAAAAAAAATGAGAAAAAAAGGATAAAATAGAAACAAAGCTTTGTAAATAAGGAGGGGAAGAGGGGTTGAAGACGGGGGAGGAGAATGGGGAAAAAGAGGAACTAAAAATGTCATGTACAGGTACAAGCTCCCTATGATGAATGTGATGATTATGTATATCTAAATTGTAGCAATAAACTTAACAAAAAAATCTTCATTTTTGAATGAAGAAGATGAACAGAAGAAGAAATAAATAAAAAGTAAAATTACCTTTTGGAAACACATGTGCTTTTTTCTATTTCCCCTGTACAGTAGTATCTTGCCAAAATAGTTCATTAAAATATGTACTCCTAATGTGTGGACAGCTCTAAACAACAAACACTTCAACTTAAGAAACTATAGATTATATTAAATGGAGCCTCTTTGATTCTTGCTCTGAGGGTTATATTTAAAATTAAACTATCTGCAGCCATTTTATATTGACTGCAATTTAGAATTTTGAATTTGGCCTTTTAGAAAAGTGGTGTGCTTAAAGTCGAATTGCCTAAAATGCATTTTATGTTTCCTTTTTGCCTTTAAAGAAATTCGTTTCTGCAATTAATGTCTATAATTAATGAAGTCAGTGAGTTTAGTTCTTATGCGCCAGAATCTCTGAAGATGATGCTTCATATCTATCCAACAAGACAAAAAAAAAAGCGTGCTTTAATTTTCAGTGCATGCCTTTGGTTCCCATAGAAACCGTTCAGTAAAAGAAGTTTGAAATGTTACCTATTATTTAATATCTCATGCTCATATAAATATTGCCATAAGATATGTCATATCTATTCAAGTGTACAGTACTATGGGAGTTAAGCTAAAGAATACATTAAATTGAAATTCATTGTGGTCCCTCCCTGTAGACACTGGCTTGTAAGGCGCTTCAATGAGAATCTCAAGGACTCTCTTGAAAAAATAATCAATACCTTCAGGAGAGGGCACTGATTTTATTAATGAAGGCTCTTAAATTCACACTTTTCTCCTCTATTAAAAGAGCCTATAGAAAACGACTTCAGAATTTGAATTTAGCTTAGACTTTTTAAGGGCTATCAATTTAAAAATGGCTTCTATTTATTCACTTAAATTTATTTGAGAAACAGTAAAATTTGATGGACCCTGAATAAAGAATTCATTCTTTTTCTTTATATTGTAAAATTGCAAAATAATGTGACCTCCTTCTCTCTTTCCCCTTCTCTCTCTCTCTCTCTCTCTCTCTCTCTCTCTATATATATATATATATATATATATACATATATATACGTATATACATGTTTTTTCACTTTTAATAGACTTCATGCAAAATTGAAAAATATTGCTATGATCAAAATCTAAATATTTTAAAACACTAAGAATTCTTACATTCTAGCTCTACACATCTTAAATGGTGGAATCACACTCCTGAGGACAATTTAGAGATAATCATATTCAGTTTCACAACATTGAAGCACTTTGCTGACAACCAAGAAGCCTACATAAAATACATTCTTCCTTAATGTGTTTACATTGAGTGTCACGGGTCATTTCCAGTAATGGCTGCCTCATACCTGGAGGGGAATTGTAGCCTAACCATTCCCCTCCAGGTATGAATCCCTAAGGAATCTTTCTTGGACTGCTTAGAGTCAGAAATTTTAAGGCTGTGGAAGACACTGCACATACCTGTGGTCTAGCGTAGCTGTGTGCGTGTGTGTGTGTGTGTCTGTGTGTGGTTTTTAGGCAGCTAATACCTTTTACTCTGTCTTTGCTTCCCTTTTCGCCAATCTTGCTAGACTCCTGTCTCCCTGGGGAAAGAGGTCAGGTCTTATTTGGAAGTCATTGTGGCCTAGCTTGAGTGAAATGGAGCTCATTGCATTAATATAATTCAGTCCAATTTGAAGCATGCAACCTTAAAGCAGTACGATCTTGTATTTGACAGTGAATACTAGATGGCAATTCTGAACAACCTAGAAATAACTCTCTGCAGGTTATGTGAGTGTGTGGCAAATACAAATTTCCAAAGAGGTGACCAGCCTCCATCATACACACCACAATTGCCTCGGTGACTTTTCTGTGACAATGTCATGACAGCTTTTTACCAGCTTAGAGGTTAAAAGTTACCAGTAGGGTTTTACAGAAGCATACATGTGAATACATTATCTCAGCAAAAGATAATTTCAAAATGCGTCTGTAAGTGAACATTGCCAGATCTTTGCCACTGCAAAACTGTGATTTACAAGGGAAGAGTTTATGCTGACAGGATCTGATTATCCTCGGGCCCCTTGCAGCTCTCTGACTCATTGCCTGACCTCCTCAGTGTAGCTGTGAAACCTCAAAAAGCCTTTCTCAGCTGAGTAATCATAAGTAAGTCATGAGTAAATTGTGAGTAAATTGTAAATAATTACAAGGAAAATGTCATAAGCAATACTATCGATCTCAATAGCAAATATTAACCAAATGCATGCTGAAATATTGACAAGAGGGATTTTTAAAAATATTGTTGATGCACTTGTCTCCCTATCTCATCTCCTTTGGGAGGAATTAATCTTCCTTCATTGTATCAAACACCATAGAAAACAATGAAATAAGCAAGCTGACACAATTGCTAGGAACCCAAATTAATTCACAAAGCCAAATTACCTCGGAAAGGATCTCTCACTACTCTCAGTGTTAGTGTATTCTTCTGTGCAGAAATGGTCAAATGTGGAACTACACAAGTAACGTGGATGTGTGAAAAATTTTAATTTATTGATAATAACTAAGATAAAGCAAGTTAAGCAATACAATTGTCTGTGGTGTATCAGAAATACAATCTTGGGCCGGGGATTTAGCTCAGTGCCTTAAGCGCCTGCCTGGCAAGCACGAGGTCGTGAGTTCGATCCCCAGTACCAAAAAAAAAAAAAGACTTCAGCCTCAGAAATACAAGCTTGTATGACAGTTCAGTATAATTTACTTCATGCAAAATTTAAATCTCCCTTTACATGATCTGATACTTCATTATTGAACAAGATCCATAATAAATTTTTTCTATGTCCTTTCCTGAAGATGGAGATAAGTAGAACACAAATTACTCTGATCATTTGTGTGCTTTCTGATTATTCATTTGGATAAGATTTTTCATTATGGCTATACAGAGAATGGGGAATACTCAGCATAAAAAGGAGTATAATTAGTGTGGTTCATTCTTGATCACAATCTATGCTTAATTTTCTGCTTAACAGTAATCTGTGTTCTAGATTGACATCACTCTTGTGGTTACAAAGGTACAAATGAAAAGGAAATAAAAATTGTAAATAAGTCTTCAAAGACCAGGTGGATATGTCCAGACCAATCTGATAATAAAACATTCCTTCCTTTGTGCAAGCTTGTCTGACAGATGGCCTTAAAATGTAACTTAAAGTATTCCTTTGTGTGACTCCTGTATTGACTGCCTTTGTATAACTGAGGACCTTACAATCTAACTTAAAATGTAACAGGACATTTCTTCCTCTGTGTAACCCGTGGCTTGTATAAATGGTGGCCTTATGATATAACCTGGAATGTTTCAACTCCCTTGGGTTGGTCTGCTTTCCATAACACAAACACTCTTCTATTCTTTTTCCGGACCCACCTATACATGTTCCCCCAATCCACCACATTTTATATCTACTAACTAAAAAGTAATGTATTTTTTCTTCTACATATGAAAATTCTTCTTCATCTAACAAATTATCTGCCTGGCAACCATTAAAGTAATCTCATTTTATGGTGACACTGAATTAGGCCCTGTAATGGCAAAGTTAAAACTGTTTCTAACTTCACTGAGCTATTTGCAAAGCTACTTATGAAGGTCACTCAGTTAAAATGTGACATATCCTGGAAAAACCTAAAAGAACCATCATTTTTCTCTCCTGACATTCTGTGGACATGTTTTAGTAACATTCCAGTTGCTTTATATTAAAATAAGATGTTTCAACTCCTAGTGTATAATATCCTTAGGTCTGTTGACACAATAAACTCCTATCTGCACACTATCATAGTACCTCACGCTATTTGCTCGTATTTTGGAGGTGAGATTGCAAATAGAGAGGCTTATTTTTAAGCAATTGTTATTTAGAAAATAAACTAAGACCTGACTATCTATGTTACGCATGTTGAAGGGACACTGAAGCATGGTTATAATGGCACAGTTTTATTCCCCTTGGAAAAATGCCTTATTTGTTAACTTTAAAAATCTTTTAATGTAGCCTAAAATGGAGAAAGAGATTAAGCTGAATAAATACTAAATTGGGAGAAAATGTGTGGTTGCATTATTCCAGGAACATTTTAACTCCAAAAATATGCATGAGTCACAAAAATCCAGAATGAAAGTATGATTAGTATAAGAGATTTTAACACCATGTGAATGTACTTTGAAGGGTAAATTATTTTTATATTTAATGGTAAATACAGTTGCTAAAATGGACTCTAGCAACTAATGTGCAGTTAGTAAAATCTAACTTGTCAATTAGTTCTGTGATTGTATGCCTTATAAATCATTTTAACAAAAGAATCTACATACATATTGCAAAGTCTCTATTGTCTGTTCAAGGCATTTCAAGTGAAATTTTAAGTAACATAACAAAATATACTGGTATAATTAGATTTTCTCAAATTACCACAGGCAGGAAGCATATTTTGTTTATTTTAGCATCTCCTACATCACTTAGCACAGCTCAACACAATACACACTGGTTCAATAAAGTAATTATCTTCATTTTTGTGTTAATTTTCTTTTTTGCTTTTGAAATTCAAAGGTCATCCCAAATGGGAACGAATATAATGGCTTGGCGAACCCATTAGAATTCATCCTCTTCTCAGTGTTTTGCTGAATTCATTAATCTATTCATTGATCAAACACATACTGAATGGAAACTATGTGTTATTATATGCCAGGCACTATTCAAAAGCTGGCATAGAGATGAATAAAACAAGATTTCTCAAAATACTTCTACTGGTTCTCTAATTAAATTTGAGACCAGAGCCACAGTTTTCACTCTAAGCTGGGTGCTTCAATTCTGGAAGCCCTTAGCTCTCCAGCTCTGTATTTTAGGTCTAACTTATTTTAACTATGGCTGAGCACTTGTGTGTTTTGTTAACTTGGGAAAATATGACCTAGAACCCACTAAGGTTGACTCTTAAGTATTTGTTCTATTTAGAAGTTTTTGTTTTAGCCATGGATCTCTCACTGATGCAGACTTAAGTGCTGCATCGTTAGCAAGAAAACATGGGCTTGTTTATAGTGAGTCACTGAGCATTGCTGTCATTTACATTTTTGTGTGTCATCCTCAACACAAAAAACTCTCCTAAGCCTGTCACATGGAAAAGGAAGCAGCTAGAACAACTCTGCCGAAGCAACATCATCATGGTAAGTCTACAACACACTCGCAAAACAATACTATTGGCGGTAATTGTAAAACTCTCCTCAATTTGGAATGCTGACTCATTTGTACAGGAAAAGTCCAAGAAGAATAAGCTGCAGGAATTTCTGCACATTCTGAAATAAGATAAAGTGTAGAAAACAGGAATCCTGTGTTCTATGTATTCGTATCACAGACGACAATTGATTTGTACATTATTTTGTGTTCATGCAAACAGCTTGATTGTTCTGGGCCCAGGAGTAGGGTTAGCAAAAATTATCTTAATTGTACAAAATGACTTCAGGGATAAATGACTTGCAAGATACAGGATATTTTCAAGGCATAGCAACCCAAAGCAACTCAGAATAAGGGAAGTATGGTTATACTCTGTACCTAACGTGTGCCCCAGAGACCACAGGCTATGAGTTTACTTGCCACTTGATGAGCTTTAGAAAGATGATAGGATCCTGATTGACTTCAACAGTGCATTAATCTGTCAATGAATTTAAAGTTCGGTGAAGTTTTTGGTAGGTGGTAGAAACATAGGAGATGGGCCTTAGTTGAAGATAATGGGCCATAGAGGCATGACTCTGGGGACACTGTTACATCTTGTCCCTGGCGCCTTCCTCTCTGGCTCTTCCCTTTTCTCTGTCTCCTGCATGCCGTGAGGATAGCATATTCTTTGCAACGGGCTTCTTTTGCTGTGGTGTTTCTGCCACACCACACACAAATCAAACAGCAATGGAAGAATCTGACTGTGAACTGAGACTGCTGAACCAAAGAGCCAAAATAAATCTATCCTTCCTTATGTTGATTTACTCAGGGGTTTTTCTTGGGAATTGAAAGCAGACTAACATACAAGTAATTTACAGAAAAGGCTAGGCCTGGGCAAAAATAAAAATAAATTGTCACAAAATGAAAATGGAGGTGCTACAAAGATGCCAAAGCTTACTAGCCTTGATAAATGAAGAGCTCTAAAAACCAATATACTGCATTATTCTGGTTTCTGCTTCATATCCAATTTTTTTTTCCCTTTTCTGTTCTGCCTGGTATTCTGCTCAACTTTGAGAATTGTTATGAGAGGCTTCTTTAAAACTCTGGCTTCCATCTAGGTCAGCCAAGAAGACACACTAGCAGAACAACTGCGTGCAGGAGAAAATGTTCTCCACTCGTAGTCTGCCTTGATACCCTATTTGTAAGAATGCTGGGGTACTTTGGAGAATTCCTTCAGTTCCCATTGCGTTGGGAATATCACTGTGTGCTTTAGGCCCGTCACACAGATTCCTCAGAAACCACAACAGACGCTGGTGTAATACCGTGATTACCTCTTTAGATTCTGTCCTCCACTTCACACAATTTTCTGTGCCTGGGAGAGAGGAAAAAATACTACGCTTTTCAGAAAGCAAAAAAAGAAAAAAAATTCTCCAGAAAAACTTATGGAGTTTTATACAGTTTTATAGTTATTTATGGACAGGTTCACTGTACCTTTTCTTTAGACAACATTTCTTCGATGTATTAACAGCTTTTTTCTACAACACAAAGCATGCCTTCTTCCTTTTCAATGGACAAGGTGCTCCTTGCTATGATCAGGATAGGCATGTGAACTAAGAAGGGCAGGCATGTACCCACTCGTGCTCCACAGCACTGGGCAACACCCAAGATTGCCCAGAAACTGATCAGTTTTACTAGAGAAAGGGGTTTAGATGACTGGAGTAAATCAGAAAATTTTAATGAGTGTTAATTTCCTATATGGTATCTTATTCTAAAATTAACCAAATTGTTTATAGATCATGGATACAATGTTAAAAGATGTTCTTAAAGACAAGGGAGATAATTATATAAGAATTGAGATAATCATTGGAAATACCGTGTACATTTCAGTAATTTTTAATAGATGCAAATAGGGAGAAAGCAATATAAAGCTCTCAGCACCTGATTAATTAATAACAGCATATTTTGAAAATCAGGAAGCCTAAATTCTGCAAATCTATCACTGTTTCTCACTTGCTAAGTGATTTGGAAGTAGTCACTTGACAATTTGAGCTTAACGTATGCTTGCATCAGAAAATGGCTTACAATACAAGCGCTCTTTGGACATGCTGAAAAGGGCTTTTGTGAGGAACAGATGCTCAAATTTGGAAAAAGTACCTTGTGAATTATGATATATTATATAAGAGAAAATCATAAATATAACAATTGACTTGATAGTCAGAGTCACCAAATGTGCTGTGACCTTCATTTCTAGCATTACGATTCTTAGAAAACATATTGAGTCAGTATTTTAATAGCACTTGTGAAGATAATGTAGAAATATTTTTAACATTTTTAAGCAATGTATAAGCACAATGTTCAGTAAAGTAACAGATGTTAGGTGGAGATATTTTAAAATATGCAAATGAATAAGTAAATGTATTAATTCTTATATGTGTTTATATATAAATGTCTTTGCATATGCATGGATATGTGCTCTGTGTATGAATATTACTAGTGGAAGAGTATAGGTGTTTTTGATATTCCACAATCAACTAGGTGCCAGAAATTATTTTGGATTTATAGGTTAAGCAATATGTTGTTATATTCTTAATGTTTGTTTCTAGTTATGATGTATCCTTCCAGTTAGACACCCTTGTACTTTTTTGGTAATGGCAATGCAATACTTTCTAATTCATTCATAAATAATATAATGATGCCTTAGTTCTGGGCATGCTATTAAAATAAAATGCTGTATAACTTTCAATAAAAGACATCCTTTCTTTGTAACAGCCACATTATCAGCACTGTTGCTATAATCTCATAAGTTTTAATTCTGCACTATCTATTATACTGCACTAGGTATTTGGGACAAAACCCTCAGAAACTAATTAGAAAAGTCACTTCCATGTTTTACTGCCTACATTTTTGGGGTAACATCAATGCATATCCACGAATAATAAGAGAAATGAGGTGTAACAGGAGATATGGGCACACTGATTTCATTCCTCTTAGTGTCTTAAAGACTCAGTATAATAAGGTTCCTAAGAAGTCATTAACTCTTTTAAGTGAAAATGAAATTTTCTTAGGAATCAGTTGATGAATTTATGAAAAACATTAAGAATATTTGATGAATTTATGACAAACATTAAGAATATACCAGCATGCCCATGTTAGACAACCATTTCATCATTTCCTCAACTAACTTTTACTGAGTCCCTGTTATATTTACAGGCACTGATGCCAGAACGAGCAAGAAAATAGTGGGAAAGGAAATGAAGAATTTCTTCCTCATATGGAAGCATACATTCTAGTAGTGGGAACTGAAAATACAAAAAAATGGAAGATACAATTTTCAGTAGTGATGTTACAAGGAAAACACACCTGAAGATGAGTTGATAACCGTGAGCAAGTGATATCTTAAATGTCAACATAGAGTGTTTAGCAACACTTACCTGTAATTCTAGCTACTCATAAAATGACTGACATGGGGACTGAAGATTCAAGGCTGTCCTGGGCACTGTAGAGAGGCCCCAAAGCACAAAGTAAAAAGCCTGAGAGTATTACCCTATTGTAAAGCAGCACTGGTTCCATCATCAGTAACATACCCAAGAAAAAGATGTGAGAAGACACAGCAAATGAAGACTCAGCAAAATAACTTGGGAATTATTATTACAAAGAAGCACACTGACATTGTCAAAATGCTAAGTCCACCCTGTTGGTAAATAAATTGAAAATTAAAATGCGGCATTGCTGTATTCCCATTAATTGAGTCAAAACAGAATGACCTCAGTGGATGTTGGCCAGAATTTAGAGAAACTGATATAACTTTACTAGTGGCAGTATAAATGAGTATGTCATTTGGATACCAAATTAGGAATATGAATTAAGCTTTAAAATATACATGTCCTTTGAAACAATAACTCTCATATTGAATAGTATACAAATAATAATGTAGAAATAATATGAATTACAAAAGGAAATGTACATTCAACTGCTTATATTGCAGAATTATTTTCACAGTAAAAAAAGAATGCAAGCAGAATGTCCAATGCAAAAAAAACCAAGTATTAACCCTATAATTGAATTGACTATTATTAAGCGATTAAATAACGCTTAATTTTGTCTCAAATATTATTATTTAATTACTATTTTAAAATTTTTCATTAGTGTGTGCTTCTGATACATATACAAATTACAATTTGATATGATTGTTTATATTTTTCTTTCTCAGCCCATGATTCTCACCTCTTCCTTCTGCAGACACCTTTTCCGTATCTATAATATCTATCTCCCAGTCTCCTATCATCTGTCTTTTATTTTGTTCTTAAAAAAATATATATTTCAGATTTCTCATATGAGAAACCATGCAATATTTAAATTTTGGTGTCTGATTTATTTCACTTAACACTATGATCTCGGTGCATGGATCACAGTCTAGAAGACTTTGAATTTGAGATCATTCAGTGGTGTTTTAATGTCATTCAGTAATTTCCAAATTTTGTACATGGAAATTATGTTCTACCCTACACACATTTTAACATTGTTTGCTCCAATTGTTTAAAGGCACTACCATTGACCCAGAGACATAAGATAGAATCCTGAGAATCATTTCTGTCCCCTCTCCTCCTTTCACACATATCCAATCAACCATCTACACTTTCTGCCAAGTGCTTTTTTAATTTTGAGTCTGCTTTTAATTAGGAGTCTGTTAATTTGTTTGGTTTCCCGGTGAAGTTTTGCTCTCCAGTTTTTGAAGAAGCTTGCTGCCAATCCTTGTCCCAAAATATAAGTATTATTATGCTATTCACTGCTTTAGAATCTATCCGTGGTTTCTTTTCACCTATGAATCTGTGAATAATTTGACGCAAAAGCAGCAAAATGTGAAAATCATCTCCAGATCTCTTTCCAATTCTGTGTTCCGGTGACATGTATTAGTAGCTTGAAATAGATCGTGGTGAGAGTGTTTATTTAAATTGTTATTGAAATTGACAATACATATCAAAGAGGGCTGTCGGGAGAGTTGAGCATTACTTTATCAGTGCATTGACCTGCATTATTTTTCCATGTTAATCTGTCAACTCTGCTCCCCCAGTGAAACCTTCCTCTATTAATTTTTCTGTTCTTACAGTGGCAAACACTTCAAATTTGTGATTCTTCAATCTGTACATCGTGTCAGCAAAGGTCTCCCCTATTTGTGCTCTTTAACTTTATATACAAAGCCTAATTCTCCTTCATAGTCAATTCAAATCTTCATCTTGTGGATATTAAATATATCTTTCCTCAGACATCAACGTGAAATTTCTCTCTCCCTGTCTTCTACTGAAAAAATCGTGACCCACAGAGTTACCATACCACAAGTACTAAAAATTCTCCTAATTAACAGAGAGAGCAATCACACATTAACGGAAAAATAAATATTCCCTTACTAAAACTGTGTAATAATCGCTTTCTTATTATAGCAAACAGCATAGTCCTTCATCCCCTCAGATATAATGATATTAAAATTTTCAGTGAAATCATTAATTCTTTATATCAGAAAACATTTTTCTGTAATCGATTTGGCATTTATCCAGTCTCATTAATTAATTTGTGTGGCCTTCCAGTTTGTTATTGTTGACATCTGCATTCTATTTAAACAATTTAAATTTATCATTATTCATTCTTCCACTTATTATGTTTGTCAGTTGATCAATCAGGATGCCTTACTTTTATTGAAATGACAGGCCTAGAAATATAGAAAAATTGATTTATAAATGGTCTTCCAATGCATTGACCTTTGGACTCCACTTCTTTATTCAATTAGGACTCTGGGCTATGCAATTTTTGAAGGAAAATAATTTTAATTATATTTTTGCCATTGCAAAATCAATAGGTTCTCATTACCTAAAAAGCACACGATACAGATAATGAAAATGAAGTAATAAGAACGATCCACCATTCCATGTACAATTGTTGTAGATACTTTCCCTTTATTTGCATATTTTTATTGAATCAATCATTTATTTAATCATACATCAATATTCATAGGCCAAGAGCATTTCCAGATTTTAACAGTAGACGAGTGAACAAAACAAAGCAACTGCAATAATGGTCCTTGGTCTGTAGAGATGAATGATTAAATGATGCAGTGATTAAATGTATGCATTTTAAAACACCAGATACCTTATAAGAGGTATTGCGAAGACTCATGGAAGTAAAAGAACAAAAAGCAGGTTGAAGGGGTGTTATATTAGATAAAGTGGACAAGGGAAGCTGGTCCACGGAGGTGGCCAAAGAGCAGAGCAGCAAAATGAGTGAAAGAGTGCCGCGTGGATATCTGGGGTAAGGGCATTGCCGGAAGAGCGAACATCATGAAAACTCATAGAGAGAAATGAACGAGTTATGTTTAAGGAGTAGGGAAGAGCCTATGTGTTTTGAGCACGATGAGTGAGGGAGTAGAAAGTAAGATTTTAAATCTGTAATAAAGCAGAGAAGCTGAACCAGTGAGAGACACAGTTAGATAGACGGATGGCTAGATAGATGAATAGATAGAGGGAGATATAAAATGAAACTTCAGCTAGGGGAATAGCTTTGTGGTAGAATGCATGGTGAGCACGCACAAAGGTCTGAGATTAATTGTGCTTGGGCGCTCACGCACGCACACACACACGTGGACGCACACACACGCGCTCGCGTGCGCGCGGGATTTACCCGGAGAAAATGGCTCATGTGAATACAGATGCTGAGAAGCCTCTTGCTCTTCCTTTGGCGAGCTGGAGGCTCAGGAATGCTCATGGTGTGATGCAGTCTGCGTATGAAGGACTGAAAGCCAGAGAAGCTAAGGATAAAAGTCCCAGGTGCTCAGGACTGGAGAAGAGGTTGCAGTGCTCAAAGAGCAAGGTGAGTACCCCGCTTCCTACTAGCAGGATCTTGAGGGCTAAGGGTTCCACATATGCACTTGGAAGCATGCAGACCAAAGCAGATGGCAAAAAATGTTAAGGAGAGTAACGAAGTGGCAAAGGGCTACAGTGTGGTCAGGGGTTCACGGAAGGGTTGCAGTTTTAAACTGGATGATCACCGAAGCTTCTGTAATAAGTTGAAATGGGAGCAGAGGCATCAAAACAACAGTGTATCTGTGGGGAAAATGTGCTTGCGGGAAGAAACAGTGCTAAGGTTCTGGGTTGGGCACAATGTAGCACATGTTCTGGAGGGGGAAATAAGAACAACATGACTGGAGCATAACAAGAGAGAATTAGAGCAGGAGATGAGCTCAGGGAGAAAAACAGAGGCAAAGGTAGAGCAAATTTATAGTGCCTTAAAGGAAGTTGTATATCTTTGTTCAGCCCCATCAATAGTGCGTTACCAGCAGGATTTTTCCAGGGATCTGTGAGCCATAAGTAGGATAATACCAAAGCCACCTTCCCTTGTGAAGGAACAAATCTGCACCTCTGGTGGCTGCAAGGGTAATGATTACCACAACCACTGTGTTACCAGGCTGCTGGTGTATGTGATGACCACAGAGACGTGCTGAAGGACTGGAGTAGAGAAATCATTCTATAACCTTACCATTCGGGGTACTAGCACTTGTTGTATTTAAAAAATAGTGTTGGATAATTTTCTCTGGTTTTCAGTTGAGTTACTGGAAATTAATTAGAACATTTTAAGACTTGTTTTTCTGTTTGTCACATGCAGTTCACAACCGCAGACTGGACTACACCTAATCTGACCTCACTGCAAGCATGATACTACTATGAGGATTTAACCCATGACCCAGGTATTATAAACTCTTTCTTCCTTCATTTGGTGGACCATGCTTTATTCACAGATCTGTGTGAACTTTAGTGATTGCTTGATCTATTCTTTTCTATTGTTCTTTTCAAGACTTATGTGATTTCCAATAGATCAGTACTCAGTCCAAGAAATGCAGGTTCACCCCTTCAAATCTCCAGAGCTCTTTTGCTGTCTTTGCATAGCTTCCTGTTCTCCAATAGTATTTCCTGTAATTTTACGCTTTTCAAATTTTCTTCCCAGGCTCCCATTTATATCTTCTTAAATCAGTAAGACTGCAGGCTCTGAAACAGATTTCCTCTCCCCTGGTTGTATCTAAGACACTGCTTCCAGTAAACAAGATGCTGAAAAAGTTGTGCTTATCTTGCGTGCTGTCCTCTCTGGCAAGGATCATATTCTTGTAGCTGTTCAGTCTCTGAGGACCTGTCGTGGTTTATGTCGGTGGCCCCCAGGCCTCATGTATTTGCAGTGTGCATTTGTGATTGGTTCATTGTCTAGTGCTTGGATTGGTGGTGTCAGTGCTACATCCACCTAGGGGGTGGAGCCAGGATGTGATGTAATGGCAGAAAGAATGTGTCTCTCGCTCTCTTGCCGGTTTCTGTTTGGTGTTTTGCAGCCTCCATGAACTGTGGCCCCGCCATGCCACCCTGCCTTGGAGCCAACTGAGTATGGACTGAAACCTCCAAAAACTGTAAGAAATAAACCTTTCCTTTCCCAACTTTGGGCATCAGGTATTTTGTCTCAGTAATGAATAAAAAGTAACTAAGACAGGACCTTTATTTCATTTTTATTTATTCTAATTTCTTCTTTCTTAAGAGTCAACCTGATTCCTGTTACTCCACTTTGACATTCAGGTTTTGAAACTTTCTGACTACTCTGTTGAAAATACACCAAAGGGGACAAAAGATGTAGAAGGGAGACCAATTAAGGAAGCTGCTATGAAAAACCCCAGTCTAAATAGGATGATAGTATGGATCGTGGTAGCAGCAGAGCAGATCAAGAGAAGTGATCACCTTTTGGAGAGACTTTGAAGATGAAGGCGATAGAATTTCCTGGTGGAATACATTTCAGTTGAAAGATAGGTGTTAAGAATGACTACAAGGTTCTTTAATATTTATTCAACACTTACTTATTTTCTTTTACTTCATAGCTATTGATGTAGTAGTGTTTGGCAGCTCTGTTTAATTTTGATTAATTTTATTTTCTGAGCAAATTGTATATTTGTTGGCATTTGAAAAGATTTTAGTATAGAATTCCACCCATTCTTTAGTTCCTAATTTTCTATCTTTGTAATTACATCACTTTTATTTCTAAAAATGTATATTTTTCTTTATCTTATGTTATTAACAGTCACTTCCAGTGCTGTAATTTCTTTAATTTAAATCTGTCTCACACTATACTATAATTAAGGGTCAGTAGTAGGATGTGGAAATCTTCATTACATTTATATGTCTGTTATATTTAAGTCCTATGATCATATAGATTACTTGTAGAAATATTTGTTATTTGATGATATTCAGAATTTTGGAAGAAAAAAGCAACAAAACAAACAAGATTATATGTACATTGCACTTGTAGTTTATGTAATGCATATTAGCATTATATGCTTTGGTTGTCAAAACTAAAACACTAAGAAACTTTCCCTTGGAAAAATTGAAATTCTGGCTCAGAATAGTAAAATATTTCGTTTAGCATAATGTTCACCTTCTTCATAGGGAGTTGGTACATGTACATAATACATCTTCATTTTTTTTAATCCACATTTTCTTTATCCTTTCTTCTGTTGATGGACATATGTTTTAAATAATTATTTCACATTGCTCATATGAAATCATTTTATTTACACAACACAATTTTATGATGGAGAATTTGAACCTTTTGTAGGAAATTGTATCCAACTTGAGACTATAAGGCTAAGTGAAATAAATCAGCCACAAATGCTTAAATATCTCATGAGTTCTCTTATATGATAAATCCAAAATTAAAAAATAGCAAAATAAAATATAGACAACTGGAAATAAGAAGATAGATCTTTCTCAAAGGGGAAAACAATCAAGAGATGAGGGAAGGGAGCAACAGAGGACCAAAAATGGAAATTAAAATGAGTTATGTACATGGACCAGCTCCCCACGAGGAATGTAAACATTATGTGTTTTCAACATGTAATAATAAATAATGATAATAGAATACAAAAACACAGAAATAAAACATTACATAAAATCTGCCTTGTATATGTGAATATTCCTATGAACACATGCATAGTTCATAGATCCCATGAAAACACCACAAACTATCTTGAAGCATATTGAAATAAAACCGCATTCTAATGACTGATGCTGTAATAAAAGAGTGAGGAGAAATAACCTTTTTGATTTTTATCAGGTTCCTATAAACATTTCTTCTTACAGAATATCAAAATTGTGATCTTGGTAATTGGCAGGCTCTAATATATCCACAGTCATAGTAATTAATTCAAATTTAAATTATCTTTTATTTAAACATATCTTTTAAAATCATAGCACTCTTGCATCCTAAGGTTAAAATTGTTTTCAACACTTGATTTAGGTAATTGCAATTTAAAATTTTCACCTATCACAAATTCAATCATAATTTTAATTTGTGAAAAAATGCTATATTCTAAACAGATATTGTTCCCTATTCAGGCATCTCAGACAGAATTTTTATGATATCATAAGCTAGAATGCAATAAAATCACTGCATTTGTGAACAGACAAATAATGTACTTAAATTTGTAAGTCCAAGTATATGCTTTGCAGAGAGCAAAGCACATTACAAAAATTCCCCTTTATTCTCTTTTCCAATATGAGACTATATCCAAAAGTAAAACTCAAAGACTTAATTTCACATTATGCTGAGTACATCTGGCTTATTTTTAATTACACAAAAAGAGCAAGCTGATATAAAATGCTTTATATTCCATACAGAGTTAACATGGAGGTTCTTTTAATTGAAAATCTTTTTGGCTTTCTTTCTAACTCTCCAGAACAGTCAACAAGGCCTGCTCTCCAATCCATTCAGTGGCTTCAGGCTGGCACACTGCGTGAACCCTTAAGAGGAGGTTGGTCTACATTTTGATGGGCAGCTTGCCACATTAATTGTTTTAACTGAGGTGATTACTTTGCTTTAGATCAATAATACGGAACAGCCTACCTCATAACACCATGCTACTGGTGAAACAATGATGATTGATAGTTCTCAGAAACACTGGGCTAGGATATTTCATATTATAAACAGATTCCTGGAAGTACACACACACACACACACACACACACACACACTCAAAACTTTCACTATGTTTTAAATTCCTGTTTGTTTAGTCTTGCTTGTGCTTTTTGTCAATAATTCTACCAGCTGGCCTGTGGGAGATGTTTGCAAAAATGTTTGTATTTCCCTTCTGTCCCTTCCAAACCTTTGTTTCACCACAATAATGAAGGGAACAAATGTTCACATTTTCCAAAGGTTTATCATTTGCAAGTAAAACACAAAAGCTGAACCGAAATGAGTGTTCACTTGCTGGGAGTTAGCCAAACACAAACAGATGTTTAGCTTTTGTGAACTGAATTTTTTCCCTAAGCTTCACGCTACTTAGAAGAACATGTTTTGCTTTTAGAGATTGATTGATTTCTAGCATAGCATTCCACTTCATAAAATGAATGATTTTCAAGCAATACACTGTCCTATTAAGAGTGTAGTGTACTTGCTGATATTTGAGAGTTTAAAAGAAAAGTTGTGCGCTTTTCAAGTGGCTATGGTAACAGCAGCTCTAGACAGAAGGTCTGATTCCTCTTCCTTCACCACTTATGCTTTGTGTAACCTTAGGAAATTGTAGTCCCTCTCTAGATTTTAATTTCCTTTGTATATAAGGAAATGCATAATCTAAGATTATGTAAATCTAAATCTTTCTTTTGTGCCTTAATGCTCATGGGGAAAATACTGACGATTTAATATTAATTAGACACAAATTGTGAATAGATGAATTCAACTCTACTCTCTTTCAGTCTGGACAGCAACTTAATTTTTATACCTTGCAGAGAATTTTAAAAGCGTGTCAATTAGACAGACACTGCTTGTGGGGAAAGGAGGGGATTAAATGCTCTTTGCAGAGTGTGGAACCAGAATGCTTGGGTAAAAATTTTGGTCTGCTCTCTTCATTAGCTTTATGAACCTGAGAATGTCATTTTTGTTCTTGAGAAAGTCTGGAACCCTCAATTTTTAAATAAATATAATGGCTGGGTCTACTGCATAGAGTGGTTGTGAGGATTAAATGAGTTAATAAGTAGTGTGGAGTTTTAAGTGTGTAGAAGAGATAGTAGTAATTCCTACATAATATTATTTGATATGTCACGACACTAGAAAGCATGCAGAAACATGAGTTAAATAAAATAAACATTAAAATTAAAAAGGCATATATAAATATTTAACGCAAATCCAATCAAAATACCAATAGCATTCTTCACAGAGCTAGCAAAAATATTTCTAAAATTTATATGGAAGCAGAAGAAACCTAAAATAGCAAAAACAGTCCCGAGCATAAAGAGGCATTTCAGTCCGTATATCTTATAGTACAAAGCCACAGTAATAAAAAGAGTGTGGTAATGGCCTAAAAATACCCATGCTGATAAATGGTGTAAAATTGTGTATGCAAACAGCTCTATGTCACTTTAGCTATTTGATTTTTGATAAAAGGGACAAAACTTGTGCTGAAAGATTGACCTGGTTAAAAAATGGTGCTGGAAAAAACTCTTCATACTCTTTTTGTCTAGATTTCTACTTAGAAACATCTATTTTTAGTAAGTGCATAAAGCTTAATGGACAAGGCACAAGGCATTTCTGTGCTTGTGGCAGTGACGAATAGTAAGACATGATTTTCTGTAAGTTGGTAGTAGACAAGGTTGAAAAACTGTGCTGCAAGCATTCAGAAGTGAACTCAACAGCCTTTATCCAGAATAAGAATAAGGTAAAGCAATATATACTGACCTAAAGCCAGATAGAGAGACAGATGATAGATAGAACCAAAAATGTATACACACATCTGACAAAGAAAAATAGTATGATGTATTTTCATCACATGGTGTTACTCTCTGCTATTGTTTGTACATAGATGTCCTCCCAAAACCTCATGTGGTCATAGGTGGGGCTTTTAGTAGGTGACCAGATGTAAGGTGTGTGATGTTAGGATCAAGGATGTGATGTCGGCATTGATTTATGGTGCGACTCTAGGATCAAGGCTGCCCTGTCCTGGGTGTGCGTACTACCTACCCTAAGGGTGGATATAAGGATACAAGGGACAGAAAGGACTGTTGCTTGTCACTTTCTGCTTGCTGTTTGAATTCTTCACTACTTTCTTGGCTTCTGCCTGCCATGAACTGTTTTTCCTCTACAATGCCCCTCTGCCATGCTGCCTAGACTTGGAATTAGTCAGCTGTGACCTGAAATCTTTACAAACTTTGAGTTAAATAAAACTTTCCCCCTTTAATTTTGAGTGTCATGTGTTCATCAGTTCATCATATTAATAAGTACCTGGAAGTGAATGGCCACCACTCTGAGCATCTCTTGTGATTGTAGAGGCTAAAGTTAGGTTGCATGAATCTCAGGATTTCTAAAACAGTATTAAAATATTTATGTAAATTTTTCTTTTCCTGAAGTGTATATACACTTTTGGTGCACTCTGTATTTCCAAAGGACATGAATGTCATAATCTTTTTTAAAATATGCTATTATTATAGTCATTTGAATATGCATAAAAAGGGGAAAATGGAGAAATGTGCCTCAAAATACAAAACATGGTTTTATTTCTTTGTGGCATGGAATGTCGCTGCCTACTCTGTATTTTATATTAGTTGCATTTTTGTCATGAACATGTACTTCTTATTCTCCTTTGTGTTGTCATAACAAAACACTACAGACTACCAGCCAGATATATATTATATTTAGATAATTCTTCTGGAGGCTGGAATGTCTGAGATCATGGTTTAGGCATCTTTGAAGGATCTTTGGTTTTTCTCCCATAGTGGGAGGTAGAGGAAGGTAGAGGTTAAACAGGAAGAAAGTGAAACTGGATTTTTTTTAATCAAAGCCACTTGACTATAAATTGCTTACTCTTATGACATCATTATGCCATTCGTGGGGACACTGCCCTCATGACCTAATGAGAACTTAATAGGCCCTTGTATGCCAAAACTTTTGCAATGTTTATTAAGCTCCCAACACATGAAATTTGGGAGATACATTGAAACTATAGCAACATACGTATTTCAGAACAACAACAAAGAAAAACCTTGGTTGAAAATTTTAGAAAGCCCTTAATGGCCCTTACTCCTGCCTCAGCAGGGGATATTTTTCAAAAGGACTGAATAACAGGGGTTTTAAGGTACTTAGAAAGTGGTTGAGGGATTTGGAGAGGCCTTGCTCACTGTTAACTATCCACTCACCTTGCCATTCCTGTCTTATGTAGGATTTCTGAGTAAAGTAAGGTGAAAGAGAACAGCTGCTATGCACTGTAAATAATGGAATGAAAAAACAAATACTGGTTCCTTGTTCTCAGTGGCAACTGACTTGATTGTCAGTTGGAACATATATGGCCAGCAGTTGTGGCTGTGTTCCAGGCAGCTATTCCTGGAGAAACTTCCACCAAGAAGTAGCATTTCCTACTGAGACTCACACCATAGGTGAGGAGGAACTGTGCCTGTTCTACCCATTTAAGATCCCCAAGTCAGTTTTCATGAAGGTCTGGAAGATTAGAGGGTTAGAAGCCTAAAAACACTGCTTGGACAAATCACAGGCTTAGTTCTGCATAAGATACCAGTCAGTGGGCCTCCCCTCTCTTCAACACATCAGATCTGTCTTCTCTCACCCTATGACCTGGATGCTCAGAGATTCAGCAGCCCACTCAAGTCAACCTGCATCACTGGCCTATAGCACTTGAAACTACAAAGCCCTGGAATGAGCTCAAAATCGAAAATACAAGGCAACCAGATCTTTGACAAAGTCTTCTAGCAGTCACACTGTTAAGCCTAGGAAGGTCTCACATTGTATTCAGAGGATGAGTGAAAAGACTTGATTCAGAAATCATCATCTAGTTGATTGGTAGACATTATAGGGGAGTGAATGTGATGTTTAGTTAAGTGTTAAAACTGAACAACTTGGAAATATGCAGAGAGAAGATGCATGCAAATAGCGCCCCAAGGAAAAGAGCAAAACAACTTCCAGTCCTTGGAACTATTCTGCAGTCTGAGATGAGTGAAAATTGCCCATGCAGCATATGCCATGAAGAGGCAGATGAGGTGGTGCACTTTGGCACAGTGGGAAAAAAGGGAAGACTGTAGGCTGGTGTTTGGCAGACTATTCTTCTGATAAGTCTTCTGTGCAACCACAGTGACAGTTTCTCATTGCTGCTGAGGTTGCCCCACACAAAACCTTGAGCCAAAGCAACAATTGCCAACCAGGTTCAATTTTGCTTCCATACTAGTAGGATATTTCAATTCAACTTCAGTTGTCATAACTTAATAGATGCTACTGGAAGTTAATGGATCGATGCTATGAATGTGGCAAAACACTAGAGTTCTCAAAACAATTGCTTCCCCAAACAGAATTATTTGATCCAAAATGTCAATTGGGTGCAAAATCTTTGGTAAATATTTCCTTTGGCTGAGTTCATGTCCTGAAAGAAATATTTATGTGGCGTCTTGTGTAGAGCACAATATATTATGGTCCCTGTTCATAATAGGTTTTATCTTTCTACTCAGGATTTGGCTACTAAGGTAGGCACTAATTTTTTCTATTATAAATTGGGGAAGCTAGATGAATATTTGTGCATCTTAGTGCTCTAGATTCAAGGTAGGCAGTATGACATTTGGGTAGGTAGAAGGAGCAATGAAGTTTGTGGAAACAATGGTTGAAAAGTTTTCTGCTTGTTGTAGTAAGATTCAGCAAGCCACATTCTCTGGAATAATTATATGAGTTTTCATTAATTTTCTTCTTGGATCAGAATGTACCCTTTAGAGGGAGATCACTTAGGCTATAAATTAGGGATCTTATTTTGTGCGTTTGACTCTAGATAATAATGGGTCAAGTGTGCATTATTTTGCTACTACTGTATGACAAAGTACTACAGATGTATTTGTTTGAAAGTATCCTTATTAATTATGTCACCATTCTGCTTTGTCACAAATCCATATTGGAATGAGCATAGCCTGTCTTCTACTCAAGATGTTATGAGGCTGAATGCTGACCAGAGGAGTTTACACATCACAGTTCATGTAATGCTACTGACGTCCTTCTTTTCTGTTACCTACGTAGGTGCTCTTCTCAGCACCTCCTTGTAACAATTCCAACTGCCCAAAATTAGGGGAATTAGGGGAATAGATTATACAGGGGAATATATTATACAATGGCCTGGATTATATGTGATTCCTTAGCTGCCATCTTATAGAATTTTGCACAGCATACAGTCCTCCTATAATTTTCTTTCCTACTGATGGACATTAGATTTTGTCTTGCAACACTGCTATTTGGAGAATGTTTTAATCTGTCTGGAAAATCAGTCCAGATTACTTTTAGAGTTTGTGAAAGATCTTCAAAGACTAACTATAGAGAGCAACCTTCTCATGGCCTCGTGGGGGCCTAGATTGTTATTACAACTGCTTTCCCTGCATTGTCACATTGTTTGCTCTGCTTCAAATATTTAAAAGAGAAGCAGCAGATAAAATATGGATTTATCTGCAGCTGCAGCTCAATTGTTGGCAAGGGTGCACTTTTCAAGAAAGGATGAAAGGCTGATAGCCTTTGGGAAGCAGCTTCTGATTTTCCAGGTATCTAGCGAAAAGCTGCATGAGATACTGTTTGTGAATCTTGCTTACTTGTTTTAGGTTTTGAATTCCTTTGTAAGAAAAGCAGAAATGCAAATTCATTCTGTTACTTTAAACATGTCTCTGCAACCAATTTTTAAATTATTTTGCAGCTTTTCTCCTTTATTTAATTGACCTTTTTCTTTGATTGACAGCGAACAGACAAAGTAATCCTTGCCTTCTCTTCTTTTGCTTCTGAGCCCTAAGGGTCCAGACAGTATTTAAAATAAACCCTACAACCCCTAGTGTCTTCGTAGGCAGCAGAGTTCCATGGTCTGTCACTACTACTGTTTCTTTCACTGGGCAACACTAACTTTCTCCCAGCTCACTATTCATATCATCAGTGTTAGTCTGCATGGTTTGTGTTGGAAGGTATATATGGATTACCTATCAAGTCTCTTCAGGGAGAATTCCTTTCATTTTGGGAATGAAATGATGTACCAAGCGAAAATTGCATTCCAAAATTTGTATGTGCATCAAAAATAAATTTATTTCCCATAAATCAAACTTAATCCTGCTATCAAGGGTGCATATTTTTGGGAGTCGCTGAAATTTCATCTTAATCATTACTGTGATGCTGTACCTCAACCAGAAATATAGAAAAACTAGAAAGTCTTTTTTTTCTAATGGTAATCGAACTAGGGACCTTGCCAGGAAGGCAGTATGCAGCTGAGCCCTAATTTGAAGGTCTTTAGTTTGCACAGAAAATAAAAATTATAAACTCCACCATCCCATGTATAGAGCAAGTACTGTTTGCTATGCATTGTCCTATGCAATTTAAATATCCTCCCATGAGTGAATGGACAGCTGATTTCTGTGGATATTAAGTCATGCTTGAAGCCTCACTAATTGTGAATATTCACACATTAGTTTTCTTGTAGCTCAGACACAGTACACAACAGCAACCATTAAAAGAAGAAGGAGTTTAATTTGGCTCACAGTTTCAAGGAATTCACTGCACTGTAACTTGCTGCAAGGCAGAAACACTGTGGTGGAAGGGAATGCAAAGAAGTTTAGCTCAGGGTGGCCAGGAATTAGAGCAGGAGAGGAGGACTGAGAGGAAGGTGCAAGGGTTCAGAGAGAGACCCCCAATCTCACTCTGTGATTAAGCCAGACACACCGGAAAGTGTGCTTTACTAATTTCCCGGGTGGCACCCACGCCAATCAGTTTGTCCATACACCTCAACAATCACACTGCGGATCATGCTTTTAATGACAGTGTGGGGCAGTGTTACTTCCTCCTCAAAGGAGTTTCCTTAGTTGCTTCTCTTAGTATATTCATTCTTCTATAAAAATGTACCATAACCTACCTAGTTTATATACAACAGATACATCTTTCACATTTCTAGAGCTTGAAACATTCAATATCAAGGCAATGGCAGATTGAGTGCATGATGAAGACTCATTTTTTTTTTTTTAGTTGACACCTGCGTTCTGTGTCTTCCCATGTCAGACAGGGTAAAATGGTACACTTGAGCCAGATTTATGAGGGCACCAAACCCACTCATGAAGACTCCACTTTAATATCGAATCACCTCTCAAAGAGCTCACTTCCTAATCTGATCACATTGATGAAAAGGTTTCAACATAAAAATTAGCAAGATACACAAAAGTTAAGTTGCAATAATCTTGTTCCAGAACACAAGCTCTGACAAAATGTTTCAAAAGCTAATTTCTTATCAAAAACTATTTATACAGCTGTGGCTTGGCTTGTAATGTTATACTAAAGTGATGATATGATTCAGACATGAAGTTTAGAACAGTGAACACTGAAAAATAAACTTTAACATGTGTGTGTACTTCTCTCTATAAAATCATTTCTTTATTACATTCATTTCCCTCAAATTTCAGCTAATGAACAGACAGAAGCTTTCAATGTTTGGTTCTTGGATGTCATGTACCCACTATTTTTTAGTTTAAAGTTAACAGTTTAAGATTTGAACAGTTGACATACTTAAGGGCACTCAGCAAATTTAGTGAGGATCAGGAAAACCCATGAGTAAATGTATGAAAAGGGTGGACCTAGAAAAGTCAAGGGAGGAAACTCATGTTTACGTATCAAATGTTGATTGAAAACATGACACAAATGTTAAGTCTCTCTCAAGTTCTGCAACTAAAAATGACTTTGCGTCTATTTCAGAGATTTTAAAAGGTAAACAAGAGAAATCTGACACTCAGAGCTTGACTTATACAAAGTCCTAGTATACCAACGAAGAAGTCTAGAGTCTAACTTAGGTGCATTATACTGTTATGAGTTTGAACTGTGTCCTTTAAAATTTGTATGCTGAAACCCCAAACTCAGAATGTTAGAAAATGACTGCACTGGAAAATGAGGCCTTAGGAAAGGAATTTGAAATCGACTGGCATCCTTAGCATCGTATCTAATCTGAGCTGATTAATGTCCTTAAAATAAAAGGAGAATAGGACAGAGACATAAGGAAGCCTGTGCAAGGACTCAGCAGAATACAGTCATGCGAAAAAGACCTAAAATAAGCCTTCTCTGCTGAAAACCTGATCTCAACTTCTAGCCTGGAAACCTGAAAGAAAATAAATTTCTTTTGTACAACCACCCAAGAATGTTATAGCAATGAGAACAAATGGTCCTAACACCTGAACACCATGCATCTGCTAATGTCATTTAGGCACCCATCCAAATTTTCTTTTACAAAAATAACTTAAAATTTATAGTAAGGATGGTGAAAAGAATCAAAACTGCTTATGTTTTATTTTTAAGCAAAATTTTTACTTCGGAATAATTTTATATTTCCATAAGAGGTGAAAAAAATGCCAAGTTTCTATATACCACACAGTTCTGACAGGATATCATGGTGCACTTTACGGAATTAAGCAATCAGCATTACTGTTGCTAAACATCTAGGTGTTGTTTGGATTTTACTAATTGGTTTCTGCGTCTTCTGATCCAGGATACAATTTTAGATTTTTCAAAAAGACTGACAAATACGTGCATGATGTCCTTCCACCAGAATATGTCTGAAGTCTTCTTTATGAGCACACATGAGTTATGGATATTTGGAGAAAGACAATAGAGGTAAAGTGGCTTTCCCATTGTCTCAAGGCAGATGATACATGACTATATGCTATGTACATCTATTGCTGGGTGCTTCATACTGCCTTGATATATCTAGTTTCTGAGTGCCAAGTGTACTATTCACATAGCATCACTTTCCTACCAATTGTTTCATAGTTATCTCAAAGTTAAGACTTTATCAAACATTTCTTTCCTGAGCCTGGCCCTTGTTTTCTCTTCCCTGTGTAAGTGAATGAGGAATCACCTTTAAATATCTCTTATTCCACTTGCCCAACCTACCATCATAGTTCTTTCTTTTTATCATGTAACTGTATTGTCAGTTGGTTCATTTCTTTCTGTTTCCACCACTATCTTTTAAATCCAAGTAAACTTCGTAACTTACTACCAGTACATCCATTCTGAAGTCAGGCTGCCTGGATTCAAATCCTCACTTTGACATTTAGTACATTTTTGATTTCCACATATAGTTGCTTTCCCTTATCTGTGGTGTAAAGATGGAACAAAATTGTGATTGGAGGTGGTGTACATATGCTAATATATGTAAATCACTCAGTAAGTGCTCAACGCTATTAGTTATTATTAGTGCTTCTGCAGTCATTACCCAGCATTTTTCACATTTGAGACAGAATTATCTTTCTCAAAATACAAATTTGATCATTTTACATAAGTGTTCATTTCTCCATCAAAGAGTTTTCCATTATGCTTAAAATACAGAGGGAGAATCATGACATTCAAAGCCTTACATGGTCTGATCTCTACACTTCTTAGCAGATTTATCTCAGATTGTTTTCCTTCTGACTCTGTTCCCTCCTATCTTAGGCTTTTTGCCTGGACTCCTTCATGGATGATTACTCCATCGTTTTTGCCCTTCCTTAACCCTTGCTTAATCCTCCTTCAGAGGTCAGCTGAAATGCCATCTTCTGACACTTTTCCCTATCCTGTCTGACTTGGTGGAGTAAGTAGCCAGTAAACTTTCCAATTGCATTGGTGGAGCTTTGAGCAGAGATTTTTCTAAGTGTTCCTTCAGGCAGAAAACACAAACATTGAGAGTGCCTATTTATGGTGCACTCTCAGGTTATGGAAAGAGAGAAGAACCCGGGAAAAATCGAGTAGTTAATGATTAATGATTACAAATATTCCATACCCTGGGTAGAGTTTTCATGTACATGGAAAGACAAGAAATATAGATGGAGCCCAACTAAAAGTGTATGGTTTACTGAGGAATCAGGATCTTTTCTTGTCTGGGCAGAGGGGAAGTAGATGTCAGCTGATCTGAGAGCTTCTATTTCAATCACACAGACTTAGTGTTTTATGGGATCCCAGTGAGACACCCATCCTGCCTGTCTCTTACAAGCTTAGCTCAGTGCCTTCAGACTGCCAGCAAGTGTTACCAGGCAAGGTGGACTGCACTCCCCAAGCACAAGGAAGTGCTCATACACATGTGTGAGTAATTTCTTGGGCTCACATGCATGTCAATTAGCTTTCACTGAAGGATAAAAGTGGGAGGCAGATGAAAAAGAGAATGTGCAGAGAAAAATTAAATATATACCAATAAATGTCAGTCTTGCCAGACAGATCATCCCAGATCAAATATCAAAATGATATTATCAGATCAGGGTAACACTGCAGAACATTCCAAGGCCATGTAGCTTTTTGTTTGTGATATTAGAGAAGCCTAGAGGCAGAAATGTCATTCTATATTCATTTTTATGACTAGTAAGGCCAATGTCTCCTGCAAAAGCACAATTTCATTAGATTCAAGCCTGTATTTCACATTCATTGGTAAATCCCCAAAACCTGGTCCAATACCAAAAATGTCATAGGTGCTTAATAAATGGTTATTGCCTGCATGCATGCATAAATAAATAAATGGATCAATCAAACATATATAAATAACAAAAAGTGTCAGGGTATGGCAGGTTGCTATAGACATCGAAGGGTAGAAAATGCTGCCTCCTTTAAAGTGATTTAAAAAGACAATAGAATAGCTTCACCATGCTCGTAAAAAGGGTCAAGTACATCCTATAAGATCATGAACTCCTCTGTTGGAACAACTAGGTCATTTTATGGCTCAAACTTTCAAATTCTGACTTGTTTTTCCTAAAACAAAAACCACCTAAAATGTACCATAAAACAGTATTGCACAGTCTTCTGCTAGGCCAACCAGGTAAGAAAAGAGGCATGTGTATGTGCCCTTTACGTGAATTTTCAGTGGAGAGTGAAATATTGCTTTGAGCCTTCCAAATCTCTCTGTAATACAGTACTGACAGATCGTAAGGTTAATTCATCACCTTCCAACCTTTTTTTGTTCCTAAAAAATCACAGAAAGAAGAGATTTGTCTTTAAAATCATGTCTGAACCATCCACATATATTTGTAAATGATTCAATTCCATCTTCTCTTACCTATTCGCCTTTTGGAGCTATTGCTTTATATATGTAATTAAAATAGTCCATCACGTTTCTGACCTTAACAGCAGACTGATGGAGCTTTGTCTTTCAAAGGAATAACATCTCATTTGCCAATGAGTGATTCCTTGAGGTACTTTTTAAAATTTGCTGTGAACATACAGTGAACTGCATATCACCCATATCCACAGATTAAACTTTCAATCAAGGGCTGGTCTGAGTTAGATCATTACAAAAATTACTTAGATTCTATACTGCAAATTAGTGGAAGATTTTGTAGTAAACTGCACAAAACACAAAAAATGAATAAACCTATCCTTATAGCAAATAAGTCAAATATATTTATACGTACTGACTGATACAAATAATATTTATTTCCAAAACCTACTTCAGGCAAATATATATTATTAGAGAAAATATAAGATAAAGCTCAAGTTTCAAAGATTACTGAATTCTATAGAGAAAAAGGTTTAACTTCCTGATCCCAATGTGCTTTCCTGTTACTGTAACTGAGATGCTTTTAATTAAAGCTGTTTATTTTGGGCTATCAAACAGGTCCTGTTATAGTTGAGCTCTAAAATGTAATCTAAAAGCCTCACATATTTGGAGGTGGGTATTTTGGAAGGTGATTGGATCATGGGCTCATTATGCTCATCAGTGGATTAATCAATTGATGAGTTCATGGCTGAATGTGCTCTCAAGAAGCGAAGCACCTTGCAGGTGAGTCTCTGGGGCTGTGACCTGGAAAAGTTTATTCCTGTCCCCAGACCCTTCTCATCCTTCTCTCTCTGCTTTTTGGCTACCACAACATGAGTAGCTTTATTCCACCGTGCCCTTCTTCTGTTTTGTTTCTGTCTTGGATCCTGCTAACTGACCATGAACTAAGAACCCAAAACTGTCGGCCACATTAAGCTTCTCCTCCTGTAAGGTGAGGATGCCTGGAATTTTGTCCTAGTAACATGAAAGTGACTAATACAATTTCCTATGCAAAATTTCCTAAAATTTGTATTTGATCTTACAAAATTAGTATAGTAAATTTTCAGCACAGTTAAAGAGTAAGATAAGTGTCATTATACTGAGCTTTCACATAACATGTATAATGCTGAGTTAAGTGATTTTGCAGAGGAAATAGTCTGCTTATATTCCAAAGAAGTAGGCCATGTACAACAAGAAGCGATGTGGTAATAGACTTTTGAAATAAAAGTGGCAATGTATTTAAAGAAGAGTTTACCCAAAACATATATGTAGATATTGTCCACTCAAGAAGGTAGAGTTAGGTCATAAATCCCCAATGACTATGGGTTGAAGTTAGTGACTCCTTTGCAAAGATTAGTACAGAGAATGGGAAATGCTAGCTTCACAGGGGAGAAACCTGGAAAATACTATCCTCATTAAACAAATAATGAACTTAGTGTCTCCAGTGATGAGTCATGTGAAGTAGAACAAGATGAATTGCAAAATTGGTAAAGATCAATTGGAAAGGTTAAAGACAAAAAATGCAAGTACAGGAGAAACATACAAGTCTTGCAAGGCAGTTTGTAAGTGTTACAAATATCAGGAACTCCAAGTCACCACTGAATTATGCTTCAGTTTCGGAAGGTATCTGGTGAGGAAAGATGGTTGCTTCACCCAAGGAGCTTAGCAGTAAAGAACTAAGAAACCAAAACCTGGGATAGTGAGCAGCTTCCAGGAGAAGTTAGACTAGAAGTTAGACTGCTAACTGACCATGAACTAAGAACCCAAAACTGTCGGCCACATTAAGCTTCTCCTCCTGTAAGGTGAGGATGCCTGGAATTTTGAGAGAAAGAGAGACATTAGGAAAGCACTGAAGAATGATGGGAGATTTGCTTTACAGTTGTTTTAGTGTGAGGTGCTCAAGTAGACTTAACAGACAAACAAGAAAGAGAATTGCAAATGTCACTACTTTACTTTTCTGTTTAAACCCCCACACAAGTTTAACTTCTTTCCCTAGTGTATTAGTCAGCTTTATGTTACCATAACATATACTTGAGACAAGTCAACTCATATGAGTGAGATCTAAGTCTTTAGTCAGCTAGCTTCATTGCTGTTATGCTTGTGCAAGGCTAAACATCATAGTGCAAAGATCTGGTAGAGGGAAGCTGTTTCCTTATAGCAACAGGAAACGAGAAGAGAGGAAGGCTCTTGTGTCCCAGTAGCCCCTTCAAGGGTGTGCCACCAATAATCTAACCTCTTGCAAGGCCCAGACTCTTAACGGATCCACCATGTCCCACTAGCATCATGGACTGAAGAACAAGTCTTCAATACACAAGCCTTTGGGGAACATGAACCAAATAAAAATTTAAAAAAACAATAAAAAATATTGACTTTGGCTGAAGGAATTTATAGAACCTGTACATTCTTAGGGCAAAGGACAGTTGGTCCCTCATGAAGGCTTTGAATAATAACCCTATTAATATCATTAACAACACATTCAATGATTGCTTTCCAATTTTTCTTGCCTTTCACATGCTTTCCTTTGTTTTAAAAAGAAAAACGTGCTTTTTAGTTTTAGGGATTCTTGGGTACAGTTTACAGTGAAATACATTCAGAATTTTTAAATAACTTACCAAATGTCACAAAGATAACAAATCTTGGAGTTAAAACAGTATAAACAAGACTGTGAATCCTGCTTAGGCCACCACACATTTTGCTCAATCCCATGTACATCTGATGTTTTCTTTGCTTTAGAGGTAGCGTCTTAGGCACTGAATATCAACAATGATTTTTAGCACCTCAGTATGATATTAAATTTCTTTCCTTAAGTGGCCAAAAATTAACATTACTATAAATAAATTAACCTATAAAATCTTCTAAAAGAAAACAAAGTTATCAATTAAGAAGAGGCAATTATATATTAATATATCTATATATGTGTGCTACAGATATTTCTTGACTTACAATGAAGACAGTTCCCAATAAATCTGCTATGAGTTGGAAATACTGTAAAAGAAATACACGTTTAATACAATATCCTACTAAACATCATCTTGCTCCATCAGGCTTCTGGAAGTGCTGGCCTCAAGGCTTGTAAATATGGTGCAATTTTAGCTTCAGATCTGGTCCTGCAGTCCATGCATAAGGCAGGACAAAGAGAGTTGAGACTGTGCGAAAGAAAGAAAAAAAATATGGTCATTATGCGAACGTCTGCCTCCCCTAAGCTCCCCCAGGAAAACACCTTCTCATGGTGGCAGTCATTTTGTCTTCTTAACTATGAGCACCACCTTGTAAAGAGATGTCAAACAAACCTTCATATCTTCCTCTGACAGTTTTAGACAAGTACTATTTCAAATGCTAATCGTCTGTTAAATCATTACTCTGTCCATTTTTGCACATTATGGAAATTATGTTTCTTAGCCCAAAGCAATGTGACTCAGTAGTCAAAATTGCTGTAATATATTCAGTTTCCCTTCTTGTATAGCGCTCTGAAAATTTTCTCTTCTTTACTGAGGAAGTAAAGCCCGTTCCAGACTTACTGTTCAAAAGTCATTTGCAGTCCCCTGAGGCTACCGGCATTAGTCTGACCTAACAGCTGTTTTGAGTTTTTCTCTTTGGGGAACCTATCTACCTCACAGCCATCTCACAGTCTCTTTTGCTAGCAGACTAAATGTTTCTATTGGGACTTTTCACCTTGGAAAGTGCAAAAGTAATATAATATATCTAGCTTCACCCCAACTCTGTATTGCTGCAGTATCCTAATTTGGGAAGTGCACAGGTATACGATTCCAGTCACTTTCCGAATATGGGAATTCAGCTGAGCACTGACATATCCTAACTTAGAGCCTCCTTCAAATTGCCATAGTACTTTGCATAATGCTGTTCTTTTGCCTGTTCATATGCCGAAGTTGGAAATACCAAAACATTGTGCCAAGTACATGCCGTTCATCCCGCTAATGTCACTTGTTTTTAACCTTTCTCAGTGACAGCAGTGACCTTCCAGACAGGATGTTGACTGCACTTTGCAACAGTGATCTGTAGAACAAACAGCAATGTTTGGTCAGCTGACAGATGTTTATTAGACAAAGTGCAAGTAACAACACAATCAGTCTTAAAGAGAAAAAAAAACAAGTTCTCACTTGTATTTCCTAATTGCAACGACCCAAATGATCCTTAAGAAACAATTTGAATTTTATTAGGGCATAGATTGGTCCTTACTTTAGAGAATCTCTCTGACATCATTTAGAGAATAATGAGTATTTCAGGATTTAATGCTATTTTCTCTCAAAAAATAAAACCATAAAACCGTTATTCTCTGTTGTCTGTCTGTTTATCTCTCTTTCACTCTCCCATTTGCCTTTCTCCCTCCCCCTCCCTTCCTCACTGGGGTCAGAATCAGGGCTTATGCATGTAGTGCTGAACTCTATGCCTCAGCCACAAGATTATTTCCATCCTTCAGTAATTGAAATTATTGGCAGAGAGCAGACTAGTAATCGCCTTTCAAATTAAGATTCTCCGGTCTAAAGTTCCAATAGTTGTCATTAGGAAACATGTAAATCCAAGTCTAACTTATACAGAGAATTTGTCTCTCTCAGAACTGAACCTTGTGTTCTACAGCATGTGTGGTTGAACGATCGTATTCATTCCATTTAGCACATCAAATTAAACTGATTGAAAGGCATATTTACATGCCTTGACCTTTATAAAAGCAGTCTTCCTGAGAGACAGCATGTACATCTCCAGAGCACACCGAGGTAAAAGAAGTGCATCTCCTTCACCAGTCCATTCTAAAACACCAACTCTTTAGGCACTTTCAACTGGATTGCAACAAGTGTTATACTCTTCACTGTAACATTTATTAAAATCTATAAACATATTTGGGCTTTATGACAATAGGTAGAAAATATGTTTCTCAGACAACACATATTCCTTATCATTTGTATTATTGTGCTTTTGTGAGATGGACAGCTAAAATCTACTTATTGAAAAAATACCTCAAATACAGTTCAGTTGTGTTAACTTTAGTCCTCATGCTGTAATTCAGCCCTCTAGATTTGTTCATAATATGTATCTAGTACTTCACCTCATCTAACCCTACGGTACCTTCTTTCTTCTCACTCAACACTGCCCATGGAAACTACTGCTTTATTCTCCGTTCCTCTGGGTATGTGAACTCTTTTAAAAAATTCTCATGTAAGTCACATGGAGCAATACTTTTTCTGTGGCTGGTGTGTTTCACTTAGCATAATGTTCTCCAGATTCTTCCTGGATGTCATACATGGCACACTTTCCACGTTTCTATAGTTGAATAATATTACTGGTGTGTGTGTGTGTGTGTGTGTGTGTGTGTGTGTATCACATTTTCCTTATCATTTCATCAATTGGTGAGTACAGATTGATATCAGATCTGGGTTATTGTGAATACTACTCAAATAATTGAGGAAATGTAGGTATATTTTGGAGGCAATTATTCCCTTTGGATATACACACTGAGGAGGAATTACTGGGCCATACGTTATTTCCATTACTAACTCCTTACCATTTTCCAAGTGGTGGCACCAGTCTACATTACCACCAATGGTATACTAGATTCCCTTTTCTCCAGTGGTCCTTGTCCTTTGTCTTTTTTATAGTAATCATCATAATATATGTGAGGTAATAGCTCATAGAGTTTTAAGTTTTATTTCCTTGATGGTTAGCAATGTTGAACACATTTTCATGAACATGTTGACTATTTTGATATCTTTATTGCGAATATGTCAATTATTTTTAATGAGCTGACCTAACTTTAATGCCAAATCTTACCCAAAAATTTAAAACAAAATATTTAATATCCTTCCTGAATCCCAAGTTAATCAGCTTTCTATCACTGCTTCAAAATACCTAAAACTATCAATTTAAAGTAGAAAAAGTTTATTTTGGCTGATGATTTCAGAGGTTTCAGTCTATTGTCACTTGCTTCCATAGTTTTGGCCTCTTCTATGGTAGGAATAGTGTGGTGAAAGGGAATGTATAGGAAAGTTCCTGACCTTGTGACAGCCACGAAACAGAGATCAGGACAAACAGCCCGAGAACTAATACACCCTTCCAGGTTACGTCTCCACAGATTCACTTCCTCTAACTAGGTCGAACCTCCTAGCAGACAACCCAGATAATAAACTTCACAAAAGACCATTGATAAGGTCAGCACCCTCACGCTCCAATTGCCTCTCTAGTTCCTAGCTCTGGAGCACTGCTGCTTTGCAGATCATGTCTTTATTATACAAGTCTTTGAGGGGCTCTTCACATTTAAACTATAACAAATACTGACAAAATATTCCTTAACAAGCTATCATCCAGTCGATAATATATAAAAGATGTAATGAGTCATGAAGAAGTAGGATTTAATCAAAAGAATTCATGGTTGGTTTAACACAAATGAATCACTGTAATTGTCTATACATCAGATGATACAAGAAAATCTCATCATTATTTCAGTAAATGCAAAAAAAGAATATTTGGCAAAATTCAGAACCTATTCATGGCCAAAACCTTTCACCAAATTGGGAAGACTAAGCATCCTAAAACTGATGAAGTATGTCTATCACAAAAAATAGCAAATAACTTGCTTAATGGTGAAAAGGTTTTGCAGTGAGATTACTGTGATACTGCCATGAATTCTCCCCATAAGAACTTATAGACAGAAATTCAAGAAAACACTTTATTTCATTAAGAGGAGACTGAATATTTCAAGGGTAATTTCAAAGTATGTCTTCTCCTCTTCATCATACTAAATATTTTTGCTTACTAAACTATATGTACGTATGTGTGTATAGATGAGGATAGTTTAAAATATGTTTAGTCTTGTAAGTACAAGCCAAAACATAAATCGTACTGAATATCTTATGTTAACTGAAACTTTACAAAACATAAACAGAGATAGGTAAAATAAAAACTTTACATAAGGAACTTTGTTTTCTCTATTTCTATGAATTTTAATTTGTGTTTCCAGCCCCCTAACATTTTTTTAATCAATGAAATAAATCTTGTGCTAATTTTAGCTGTTAAACTCATTTGATGAACTTAGAAATTATATTTAAGTTGACATAATAGAGCAACACAAATATTGTGGATATTAAAAATGTGTTCCAGATGTGACATTTGCACATGTAAATGAACAATGAAAGTAGAAACTGTACTAAGTTCACAGAAGCCAATCATTGATTTAGAAACAGTGATTATAATTCAACATGTTTTATAAATAGTATTCACTTATGGGACATAGAAACCAACGTGGAAATAATTAGAAAGTTCAATTAATCTTCCTATAAAAAAGATAAACACAAGTCTTTAAAGATGTTAAATCTTAACTTGTGGGCAGATATTCGATGTTCCTTCTCTATCACCTTGAGCTGCCTTGGAGGTCACCACATGCAGATAGTTTTGTCCATGGAGATAGCTTTGTCTGTCTCCTGTGTGAACACGCATCCCAGCAATTTGAGCATGTCTGGCTTGCTTACAGATGTTTTGGGGAGTTTTTACATCAGTGGTACAGGAAACACAGAGTAATAGGAATAGTTGAGCATAAGCTGCAGATTCCTCAGCTCACACTGGCATAGCAGGATTATATACCCACCCCTTCCTCTCGCACAGTGCCTCCAGAGGTCAATTTATAAATGACTTTCTCTTTTCTGTTAGTATATGTCTGCAGGGCATGCAGTATACAAGCTTCTGGGAGGTAGGTACATGTACACACCACAGCTTAATTCTTTCTTAATCTCCTTCACCTTCCTTCCTGCCTCCCTTGCTCTTCCTCTAAACCCTTTCCTCAGTTTTTTTTGTGTGGATAGTATTAATCTTATGATGTGCTTACGGCATATAATGTTTACAGTTATCACGGCTATTAGATTTCTGTATCTGGCATATCTTTATTATACTCATTCGCCTTTCCTCTCCCCCTCTCCTCTAACCCATGTTCCCTTGGATTCTTTCCCATTTGCAAGAGATCTGTCCTCTCCTCTCCTGTCCTTCTATCCATCCTTTATTGTGCACTTTGCAATTTCCATTACTCAAATGAGAGACACTATCCCGTGTTTAAGCTTGTGTGTCTGACCTATTTCTCTCAGAGTAGTGTATTTCTGACATTTATTTTCAAGGTATATCCATGTTCTTATGAGTGTCTTAGATTTGTCCTCTATAGACAAGCAGCATGCCATCATGTATAGATAGCACCTCTTCTTTATCCAGCGCAGGCTGCTTCCAGGAAGTAGCTATTATGAACTGTGCTATTGTAAACACTGATGCCCCAAGTATCACTGTACTATGATGTCATTAGCCGTTTGCAGAATATTGCTGGATGTTCGTAGTTGGGTTATATGGAAGTTTCTTTTTTATTTTAAGGAAAAAGCCGCCAAATTTCAAAACACTATAATTAGTGGGTAATAATGATTAATACATTGCATATTGTTATCTTTAAATTAGTTACAGTACAAGATATCTGTATTTAATTGTTCAAACAATATTAGCACAAACTTTTCAATGAACTAAGAGAAAGTAGTAGCATAACTATCTTAAATATCACACACACATGCACACACACATATATATTATATATATAATTATATATGTTATAATATATAACTATATATTATAATATATATTATTATATATTATAATATATGTAATTTATTTCAGTTTCTCACACGAGGGAGACAATATAATGTTTACACATGTGAGTCTGATTTATTTCACTTCTGAGTATGGTCTTCAGTTGCATTCATTTACCTACAAAAGTCTCCAGTTTATCCTTTATGACTGAGTAGTACTGCATTGTATAGAAACACCACATGTTTTTTATCCATTCCTCAGTTGGTGACCATTTAGGATGTTTCCAAGACCTAGCTATTAGAGATTGTGCTGCTATAAACATGGATGCACATATACCAATGTGGTATGATGTTTTTAAATTTTCCAGAAATATACCCAGAGGAGGGCCAGCTGGATCAAATAGGACATGCAATCCTAGTTTTCTAAGGATTTCCACAATGATTTTCATGGTGGTTGCACCAGTATAAACTACCACCAACAGCAGAGAAGGGTTATATGGAATTTCTAATTTAGTTATTTGAGGAATTTTCTTACTGATTCCCCCAATGGTTCTATTAGTCTATATTCCCAGCAATAATGTAGTACAATTCTCTCTTCAGCCATGCCAGAATTTGTTTTGATTTCCTGATGATTGCCTTTCCTTTTACTTTAATAATATTAGTGTTGTTTTAATTTACATTTTTCTAATGACCAAGATGGTGAACATTTTTTCATGTATTTATCAGCTATTTGTAATTTTTCTGAGAAGTGTCTGTTTATTTTACTTTCCCATTTCTTGTTTGGTCTTCTATTTCCTGAAGTCTAATTGTTTTGAACTCTTTATATATGCTAGTCCTCTGTCTCAAGATATGAGCTGGAATTTTTTTCACATTCTGTAGACTGTCTCTACACTTGGTGTTTCCTATAAAGTGCAGAACATTTTAGCTTGATGTAAACCTTTTTGTAGATTCTTACTGACATTTCTTATGAAACTGTCATGTTTAGGAAGTCTTTTCCTACACCTATAACTTCAAGTGTTTTACCTATTTTACTTTCAAGTAGGTTAAGTTTTTCTACTTCAATGTTTAAATCTTTGATCCATTTTGGTCTTAGTTTAGTACAAAATGAGAAATATGGGTCCAGTTTCAATCTTCTGCAAACAGATCTTCAGTTTTACCAGCATCATTTATTGAATAAAATATCTTTCCTCCAACAGGTGCTTTTTAACCACTTTGTAAATGATCAAATAGCTGAATGTGTCTGGGAGTGTTTCTGTATCTTCTGTTTTGTTTCATTAATCTGCATATCTGTGTTTGTTCCAGTACCATGCTATTTTTATTTTTTATACTTATTTGCTTTTTATGAAACAGGATCTCACTATATGAATCAAGTTGGCCTTGAACTTGCAACAATCCTCCTGTCTCAGCCTTCTATGTGCTAGACTTACAGCCATACACCACTACATCTGCTTAGTACCATGTTGTTTTTACTACTATTGCTTTATGTATAGTTTTACAAAAGGTAATATGATACTTGTTGCTTTGCTCTTGTTGACCATGATTACTTTTGCTGTTCTAGTCTTCTCTGGTTCCCTAGGAATTTTAGCGTTGTTTCTTCTAGGTCTGTGAAGCATGCTGTTGGCATTTTGATTAAGATTGCATAGAATGTTTATAGCAGTTTTGGAAGTATGGCCATTTTGACAATATTGGTTCTGCCTATCCACGAATAGGGGACATTGTTCTATTTTCTGATGTCTTCTGAAATCTTTTTCAGAGCACTGCAGCTTTTGTTATTTAGATATTTCACTTTCTTGGCTAAGTTAATTTCTAGATGTGTCGTTTTTTGATGCTTTTTGAGTGGTATTTAAAAAAATTTCTTTCTCACTGAATTCACTACTGATGTAAACAAATGATACTTATTTTTTGGATGTTGATATGCTATCCTGCTATGTTGTGAATGATGCTTATTAATTCTAAGAATTAATAGATTCTACTAATTCTACTAATTTTAGTATAATTCCTTGCTGACAAATTCTTTGGTAAAAACATTTTTATGGGGTATCCTGACTCTCACTGTTGTATCAAATTCCATACTGTAATAAAGTGACATTAAACACATTTATATGCTTAGAAACCGAAATTATCTAACCATTTTGATATTGAAAGATTTATCTAGAAGAGGAATAATCTGTGATTTTATTTATCATGTAGATGCAAATATAATCTTGTATTTGGTTACTAAGCATTTAAAAGGAATCAGAAAATCTTACATGGTAGAGTTTTATGATAATTAGTATGAGTTTTCTCTGTTTCATCACAAATTTATGCTCTGGTTTCTATTTCCCTATATTACAGATGAATGATAATATAGTATACTCAATTTCTATGAGTGTCCTCTAATACACCATTCATATAAATCTAGGGCCACATACATAACCAGATTGTGGGAGATGATCAACTACTTTGATTGTATGAGGAGGAGTTAAAAGCTTTAATTCATTGTAAGCTCAATAAACAGAAATAAATATTAACTTTGTCCATGTGAACAATTTCTGCAAGCACAACCAGATGAACCTCTCTCCAAAACAGAAAGAAAGTAAGGAAAAAAGAAAAAAGAAAACAGTTGATTTCCTACAGACAAAAAGAAATATGAAACTATAGAACTGCTTCTCCTAAGTGGATTTTTTAAAATACAAGTGTTCTTCAGACATAAGTGACACAGACCACTCGTTGACATTAATTTCTTCTCCACTCACTTGAATTTAGCATTAATAAATCTGCAGTGTTTCTAAATAAAAGAACACTCTCAGATATCTGCAAGTGCAGTACATTACCTCATCTTCAACATTTCCCAGACTTTCAGACAGAAACCTTTGCCTCATACCCGTAACATCTCAAACTTTGCAAAGAGAAGAAAGGTAATCCTACAGGTCTTTCTGGCTCTTAATCTGCAAGTCATTTGCTACAGTTTGTATCTAAAAGGTCCTCAAAGGTCTCTGTGTTGAAAACTGATCTATGGCCTGTGGAATTTCTTGGAGGTAGTGAGACCTTTTGGAGATGCAGCTTACTGTGAAGACGTCAGATCACTGATACCACCCTGAAAGCTTATACTGGAACCTGGCTTCCTTCTCTGTCTTTCTGTTTCCTGGCTGCTATAAATTGAGCACCTTTGCTCTCCCACAGGGTCCTGTAGTGATTGTCTGCCTGACAGCATAGCCAGGTGGCCATGTACCAAGAGCTCTAAAACTGGAAGGTAGAATAAAGCTTTCTTCCCTTAAAGTTGATTTGTATCAGGCATTTGTTAAAGTAATAGAAAGTGGGTAGCTAACACACTGCCTTTAGGACCTTAAACAGGCCTTTCAACCTTTCTGAAGGGCAGTCATCAAGTCTTGTATGTTTACATCTGGTAGAGAGTAGAGTAAACTCTATGACTTTTGAAACTCTATGACTTTAGAATTACAAAGAGGCCTAAGACTGACTTTATCAAGTACGATCTTTGAAACTGTGCCCAATTTATCTTTTCTTAGCTTGGCTGAAACTCAACAACAACAAACTCAACAAGTGGTGCTAGTAGTTACGAAAGGCAGAGACCAAAAATCTTAAAGGATGGTTAAGTGCTGCTCTTGGGGATTCGTGCCAGTGTCTGATGTCTGCTCCAATGGTTGCTCAGATGGTGATGAAAAAAATGTAAATCTATGAAAAATTTTAAAGGCATATAATCCAAATTGTTAAAAATTCTTTTGTTTAGCTCAGCGGCATAAGTGTCTGCCTGGCAGGCGCGTGGTCATGAGTTTGATCCCTGGTATCAAAAATTCTTTTGTTTACTTTACTTCTATAATATGCACATCTCCCTAACACTTGGTCTATTGTTCTTTACTCTGTTCTAATGAATTTTGCTTTGCTGTTTTGTATTATTACAGGGTCTTACCATGTAGTCCAGGCTGGCCTCAAACTCTAGATACTCTTGCTTCAGTCTCCTAAAACACTGGTATGGGCATGGATCACCACACTCAACCTTCTAATTAATCTTATAATAACCACTAGAGGGCCTTGGATTCAGTCCAGTTAGCCCCACATGCTGATTTTATCTCACCCTTGTGTATCATAGGTAGGTCCAAATTTTTCAGTATCATGAAATGAATTTACATCTGCAACCTGGTGTCTCACCAAAACTCCAAACATTTAACTATTTAGTTGGATTTTTTGTTAGGACATTTGGTAGCTACCTCAAACTTACCTAGGCTTTTTACCTTTACCTCTAACCCACTTGACCTGAAATTTTTCCATCACTATTGATTGTAATTCTATACTTCCAGTTCTTTAGAACCAAAAGCTTTGAATCTGTTGGAAAGAAAGATTTTTCCTCTCCACCTTAGTGTTTAAGGGTTATGCAAATTTAACTGATGATGAAAAGATTACCAGGAAAAAAGAAAAAAATTGTATTCATATGTGTATGAGAGCGAACAAATTGCAATTCATAAAAGATGAATTTAAATACTGAATTTAATAAAGAAAAGTGAAAGGAAGAGAAGTATTTTTATGGAAGATCAAATGATATCTTTGGGAAAGACAGATATGATTTTAGGCAAATTAAGCAAAAGTAAACAATTGCTGATAGTTCATTGCATCTGCCACGGGTCTTCATGGCAATCAAACTTCCCCAGGGAGAAATTTCTTGGTAGATTCACTCTTTGCCTCCTTCTTTGAGCTGAAGTTGCCCCAAAGTAAAGATCTGTGCCTATAGTCATAACAGAGCAACCTCTACAAAGACTTGTTTGTGTATCCACTGACTCATGTCTCTAGCTGGAAATATCATATCAGTTATGGGGATCTGAGTGAGTCTCCATGTATCCATCTATAACTCCTGTCACATTTGATATCTAATGTGTCAGCAAATCATATTTAGATTTATCTTCAATGTGTATTCCAAATTTGCCCAATTCTCATTAGTAAATTCTTGGTCCACAGCATCATCTTTCTTCTTACGCAGCTGTCCTTATTCTACCCTTGATCTACTTTCCTCCTTAGCTCTGTACTCCACCCGTGAGCCACAACATAGGTTACATCCTTCATTTTATTGAAGTCTTCCAAGGTTTTCCATCTTCCATAGAGGAAGATTGGAACCATTTTAAGTACACACTGAGAACTACCTGACCTTATGTGAAACTATCTCTCAGGTCTCATTCTTCTGTCTCAATTTAAATTACAAAGTTTTCCTTGTTATGATCTAGGCTGGTGCTTGGTCTCATGGCTCCGAGTACTCTTCTACCAGATAGAATGCCTCTTTCCTGTATTTCCTTTCAGGTTCTAATAAATTGTGATATTCATTTGTATATAAGAGAAAGATGCAGTGATCTATAATATATAAAGACCTTCAAAAACTAACGAGGAAAAAATTTACATCAGTCACATTGCTATCACTTGGACAAAAGACCTAACACCCACAATTTGAAAGGGGAATTCATTTGGGTCATAGTTTCAGAGGGATCAGTCCATGCATATTTGCTGCCTCCAAGGCAAAAACAGCACGGTTGAGTGGCATGGTGGCGGAAAGCTCCTCAACACTTGACAACCAGGAAGCAAACAGAGGAAATGAATGGAGGAGCTGGGCAAAAGAGTGCAACCATCCTGGCCACGCCCAAAATGATCCACTTTCTTCATAGACAAGACATTCAGCTCTGAGCTAATCAATGCATTAGTCCACAGTGAGTGTAGTGTACCCATGATCTGCTCACCTTCCAAAACTCCATCTCCAAAAACACGACACTTCTTGGGGACATTTTCGATCTAAACCATGAAGTCTTTGGAAACAAGTACATAGAATAATGAGTAAAAGTATGAATAAGACATTCAAAAAAATTAAGAGTGTAAACAAATTGCACAAAAATACATTCTAACTTCCTTGTAAAAGTTCATCAGTGGAAACAAAAATTTAAATCATCATCCATACTATGAAATAATACACATTCATTTAATAAAAATGAAGTTATCTCTCTACTTAAATGATGATATATCCATGATACATTGTTAGCTAAGAAAACTAGTGGCATGACAATCATGAATTTATTTTAAGAAGATTCTAACATATTCTTGTTTTATATATCATATTATGTGTTCTTATACTTCTTGCTGTGTTTTAATTTCAGCTTATTTCTTATTTTAGTACAGTTTTTAAAATTTTATTTTAAAGAGAAAAAAATAAAAAAGATCTATAATTTCAAAAGCAGATAATAGGAAATTGACAGTGGTTGATCTATAGCATATTTTTATCTTCAAAGCAGTTATTCAGATTACAAGATAATTGCATACAAAATTGGTAAACAATATAGACACAAACCACTCTCTTCAATGAACTAACAGAAATCAGCAGTATAATACATCTCTATAAGTTGTTTTTCCTATAATGGAGTGAAACAGCAGGGCCTTATTGCTGGTACAGTTGTGGAGTTAGATTGGGCTCTGCTCCATGTGATCAGTACTTGAACCTAATATTTTCCTAGGAGGAACACAATCAGTTTTAATTTATTTGCAATTTCTGTCACACGTACTTCGCAAAGAACTTGTGGAAGCTTAAATGTCAAAACAATTTAAACAGGTAAATATTTTTGCACAAAATGAGCAAAGTAAGGAGGAAAGGTCAAAATAATACAGATGTAAAAGATAACTGCTGCCTTTATTTTTACACTCAGTGATTCAATTTATCACTAGGTGCCTTGGATGCCAAGGCAAAAGGAGAGAAAAACATAGACAAAAAATGTCTGTACAATTTGTCTACCCCATAAAGATTGAGAGCCTTAATTGTAATAATGGAAGTAAAAATTATTTACAAAATACAAAATATCACATAAATATTGAAAATTGTTTTGCATGAGACAAGATATTCATTCATCATTTTTCTTCTTTAGGAAACTTCTAAACAGGTCTCCTTTTGGCCATGAATTACTCTTTACTATCCTAATATAGTAGAGAAAATCCTTGCAGAGTCTTTTGGGATTGTCATAGCTACTTACTATTCTGTACTTGCAAAAGTGCTCGTACAATCAGTAGTTCTGTAATATCCAATTATATCAGCGACTAATTTGCACATTAAATAAAAAGTTTTTGAGGAAGACATCAGTGATTTGCATACTCATTTACATGCATCTAATTTATGATGAAGTTTATCAAGTTTAAAATATACTCAAACTGTTGAGTGTGAGACTTAAAATATACCGTAGAGTTAATATCATGGTGTTTGTGACTTCATTTCTGATTGAAAATGTTGGCACCACTTGAGACTATTGATTATAAAATTCAATCAGTAGAAGAGACAACCTAGTTAGATCTTGACTTAATTATTAGTCATTCTTGTTTTTCAACATGAGGCTCCCAAGGGGTATTCTATGGTTTTGAAAGGAACATACTAAATGATGACAGACACAGTTAAGAGCTATCCTTAGAGGAGTACAATGGGAAAGATAACGAAAATAAAGCTTTTGCAAATGGGAAGGGGACCACGAGATGGAGGGAAAGGGGGCAGGATGAAAAAAAAGGTTACAATGTGTTCTGCACAGGTACCAACTCCCCATGATAAATGGGATCAGTACTACAAACATAGAGTAATAAACTATTAACAAAGAAATAAAGGTGTGTGCAACCTCATTAAAGCTTGCCTTAATACAACAGAAAATCGGCCTGTTGAGAGTCACTTTTCACCATTAATCTGTAGTGCATGAGTATCAACAAGAGTTTTAATAACTATGTGGCCCAATTTCCTTCCATGTACTATTGAGACAAAATTGATACCTGCTGTAAGGTACTGTTATGAGATGTAAATGAGGCAATACCTTTTATTGGTTCTGAATGGTTGTTGGGCTGCTAATAGTAGGCAACTTTTAGCTAGGAGTAGAAGTATGATGAAGTCACAATGTCATATGTTGTACTGCAGAAACCTTTTCTTCCTCGGCCCACGTACCTACAAAACATTACTTTAGCTGCTTTTGTCAGAACTATGTTCTCCTAAGGACTCTTGTGAACAAATCTGATATTAACAGATGGTTCCTTGACACTACTTCATAAATATAGGGTGAGAAGACTCCAAGAGATTTCTTAGAGAAAGCTAGAGTTGAAATTAAAAGGAAAAATCATGTAGTCTACCCTGATACCTGTAGGTCTTAAAGGGGTAGAGCTCAAGCTCAAATAAACAAACTGAAAAAGTTAAATTTTCCTTGACTTAGTCCTAGTTATGAAGCCATCTCCTTATTCCTGTCTGTACTATGTAGGTCGAACCAGTCATAAACCTGCACAGTGAAAAGTCAGCAAGTAGTTGACCTTACCTTTTAATGGAAGGAGGGTATAATAATTTGTGGAACAGTCCCAGGTAATGATTACCACCTCTGTCCACAGATGAGGAAACTGATGCTTAAAAGCTTAAATGGCTTGCATAATATCACACAGCAATAAATTCCAAAGTTCATCGTTGGATAGAGAACCTCCGGTGGCAAGTCCAATCTTCTTATAATTACACTGTCTTCTATCCCAAGAAGTGACGTTGGCAATAGCCATGAGAAAAGGTTCTCTAAGATGAGCTCTTGAGTGTGACTTCGCCTTAGCTGAGAGAGAATTGAAAGAGTTTAGCGAAGACGATGGGGACATGCTTTCCCAGGGAATGTCACATGCCTTAATACAAGTGCAACATTCCTTGTAAACTTGCTCTTCCGTTGTATCCCTTGTGTCAGGAATGGTGAAATTGTCCATTCAATTGCTCAAGGGAGAAACCAAAAGTTCTTCTGACCTCTGTTTTTGCAACTGCTTTTCATATCCTGTCAGTTTAAACCCTTATGGATTCTAACCTTTTTAACAGTTCTAAAATATGTCACTGTCTTTCCAACTTTTCCCTAGTACAGAGTACTCAAAATCCTTTACCTTGCTGACAGAATGGCAAACTGAGGTCCACGGACAAAACTGGCCAACTGCTGGGGTTTTCTTGGCCAGGTAACTAAGGGTAGTTTTAACGCCATACTCATAAATGAAATAAATCAGAGCCGCATGTGCAAACATTGTATTGTCTCACTAGTGTGAGAAGCTGAACACATAAATAAGATCCAAAAGGCTCACTGTATATTGTGAATTGGGAAGCAACTGTTCAAAAGTGAAGAGAAACTGAAGGGGGAAAAGGGAAAGGGAGGAAAAGAAAAGGGAGAAATATATTTACATATGCATACAAGATAGTTACAACAGTTACATAGCTGGTTTCTACTAGTTCATTGAGAAGAAAAGTTTGTTTTAATATTGTCTGGACATTATTTCATGCCTATCTCTTGTAACCTGAGTAACTACTATGATGATAATAGCGCACAATGTATTAATTATTACTCTCTTATTAGCCTGATTTGAAACTCTTTTACTTTATTTCTAATTTTATTATGCTTCTCTTTAAATTAAAAACTAAAAATAACAATACATTTAAAATGGAATATTATACTTGTTCATGTACAATAGCTGTGCATACATGAGCTTTATATATTTATACACAAGTTAACACATTATAATAATGTGGAAATGTCGTCGCTGAGTCCAGGTTTAGTAGTTCTCAAAAATTATATTTTAACTTCATGAAGTCCTAAGGATAAAGTTTCCTTGTAGCCACTCTTGCATACAGACTGTAAGGCCAGGGAGTGGGATGGATGTCGCCAGTTACTAGAGTTAAGAATTTGGTCCTTCGTGGCAAGGTTGGACTGAGGGTGGGAGGGAAAGAATCAGAATGGCAGCAATAGGACCTGATGGAGAGTGTCACTTTTGACAACTGACAAAATAAAGCACACAGAACATATAATTTAACACATGTAAGTCAAACTCTCCTAAGGATGAGATTCTCATAAGACTCAGGGATGAACCAGAAATTTGGTGGTGTAAGTAATAATTGTTTCTTATATGTACGGACAGAAGATAGCTGAGTTAGATGAACGAGAGGGTGCCTACAAGGCACCTGAATAGGCAGTGCGTGGATGAGGCGTGTTGGGGGCCACTAGCACCTTCCAGGTCCCAGAGTCTCCTTCCAGGTCCCAGAGTCCCAGAGGTCCAGGGCATTAGGACGTTGTGACAGTGAGATTGGTGTCTTTCACCCACTCCTTTCCAGAGTCAGTGGCCTTTCAGTTCCTCTTGCTCCCTCTCAATAGGATCAAGATGCAGGAGGAGACAGAGGTGAGGAGTGAGAATGTAAGAAAGCATGAATTGCTTCCATTGTGTGCTAACGACACCATGACACTATGACAAGGATTTATTCATGATTAGCATATGGAGTGGTCTTTTTATAGTTGAAGGAAGTGAAAAAGAGGGCATGAAGTGACTCTACTGCAGTCAGAATCTGATGACAACACGATTCACACTTACCATTAGAAATTCCTGTCCTTTGCTCTTTCTCCTCAGTATTTTCAGTAATAAATATATTGTTACAATAATAAAAATAAAATAATAGTATTATTAATGTTTACCAATAAACAAAAACTAAATAAATTAAAATTTACTTACATTGAAATATACCCAAGATCACTCATATGACTTTTTCAAGAAAACAAGTATTCAGTCTACAGTAGATTCCAAGAGGGCATATTGATTTCAATACTGTCCTTTCACAATCACTACATATATCCAAACTGAAATTTGTCATTTCAATAAAAATAGTTTTCTTCCTGTCTTGGTTACTTTTTATTTGTCGCTGAGACAAAATACCAGATGCCAAAGTTGGGAAAGGAAAGGTTTATTTCTTACAGTTTTTGGAGGTTTCAGTCCATACTCAGTTGGCTCCAAGGCAGGGTGGCATGGCGGGGCCGCAGTTCATGGCGGCTACAAACAGCAAGTGGAAACAGGCAAGAGAGAGACACACCTTCTTCCTGCCATTACATCACATCCCGGCTCCATCCCCCAGGAGGGTGTAGCACAGACACCATCAATCCAAGCACTAGACAATGAACCAATCACAAATGCACAATGCAAATACATGAGGCCTGGGGGCCACTGACATAAGCCTTGACACCCCCTTTCCAGCTAAGGCACAGAAGCAGGACTGCTCTCCCAGCGAGTGCAGATGGTGGGCCAGGTCACCCAGGTAGATCTGGAACATGGAACCAATTAACATTTTTCTCAGCCTTAAGCTTTGGAGAATTTGCCTTGTATTTTGGACTCACTTGGGATTTATTATTTCTTTCTTTTTCTCTATGACCCTCTGTTAGAATAGAGATATTTATTTGGTACCTATTCCACCACTGCATTTTGGAAAGACATAATTTGTTTTGTTTCATGGGTTCCCAGTGGCCAAACACTTCGGCTCAGGGAACATTGTACCATTAACTAACCCATTGCAGATTTCAATGACTCTTACATGAGATTTTGGGTTTTAGATTTTAGAGTTATAGGAACCGGTTGGCATTTTTGAACCACTTGGTATAAAATGAGTATACTGTGCATAGGGACAGGAAATGCATTTGGGCATGGGTGGTGGCTAGAGGCATGCTGCTCTTGACATGAGTTTGTTAAAGATCCCTTTGTTGAAATCCCAATGCTCATTGTGGCGATAAGCAGTCAAGAATTTACTAGATGATTAAGACATGAGAGTGTTGTTCCTAGAAATTAGAATTATTTTTTTAAAAACATCACAAAGACATCCGTGTTCCTTCTGGCCCTGAAGGCCCAGTAAAATGGGTTTATATGAATAAGAAAGCGGATAGTCACCAAATAGCAAATCTTCTGGCATATTGACCCCAGCCTTTAGAACTGTGAGAACTAAATGTTTATTGCTTTTCAACTGCCTGGTCTCTGGTTTTCCACTACAGCATCATGAATGGTCTAAAACTATATCTAAAAGCATAAGATTACATTATGAGGAAGAAACTAAGAGTACAAAATCTTATCCCAGCGTTATTTTCAGTGATTATCACAGGATCTGTCACACAGATGGCCAGTGGATCTCAAGTCCACTAGGGAATGAGAAACACTTGTGATACTTATGTTTGTTTGTTCTTATTCTACTAGAGCCCTGCAGATCTCATGGCAGTCTTATTAAGCTGGAAGTTTGAATGGCAGACCTTGTAAATTTCTAGCTCTTAAAATTTCCACAAATAATTGTAATGCACAGAGTTGTGAATCAGTACAATCATGGACATGGGAAGCAGAATAGAACAGTGCCAAAGAGGACGTGCCAAAGAGGACAGGGCTAGGGACTAGACACAGTGCTCAAGGCCACGCCTCCACCACCGCCCATCAGTGTACTTGACTAATTCCTTGGGCAGGGCCCAGAGCCTATGGTGTCAAAAATGAAAATTAACTTTTACCTAAATAATATGAGGTGTAAGTGGAAGAAAGTTAAGCATAATAGCGGGCAAAAAATAATAGCCAAAGTGAGTGGAAAAGAATGGAGAATTTTAAATAGACTCTTAAAAGGACCATATTTACTCATATACTAGTTTTTAGACAAAAGCATGGCAAAGGCTTATCATGTGATCATATGATGCATACCACGTCAGACCTCGGGATATAAAGGAAGCATCATTTTGTCATTGTCACCATTTCAGACTTAGTTTAAAATGCTTTCCTTTTGCTTAGAGGACCAACTCCTACTTCGGCATGGAAGCACTAACCAAAAGCCTCTTTGTGAGCATTTTCTTACTACATTTTATTTTTTAGTACCAAAGGGTGTTATACAAATTATAGATATTTTAACATTTAATCACTAAATATTGAAATGTCCACTTATTAAAAGTAAGAAAATTACATCGTGGAGTCAATTAAAAATTACAATACCTAAAATTAATAATAAATTACCAGCATCTTCCAAGTCTTTGTTCAAATATAGCGATTTTGCTCAAAATTGTTCTTTGTAGACAGAATTCTTTGTGCAGTTCTTCTCAGTCAGTTTTAAAGTTAAAGTATTTTCTTTTTTGATGAGCTCAGAGTCTTGAGTATGATTAAAGTAAACCCTAATGACACCAAATGATTAAAGAATTTAGGTGGCCCCTGTACATGCCAAGTCACGAATGTATTTGCTTTGAAGTGTTCTTTCTTTGTATCCTTGATAGTTTTGTCATAATAAAATTGACACATGATAAAGAGAAGATACTTACCAGACACAATTTGATGCTCTTGGCTGCAAGTACATATCCATGAAACCATGAAAATAATAAAGATAGAGAGCATATTCCTAAAATCCAGATACTCTTCAGGTTATTTTAATCCCTTTATTTGAACAATCTCTGGCCTTCCCTGGTTGCCAGATCCAATTTTTATGACCATAAATGAGTTTGCTTTAACTAGAATTCTGTATGAATGTAATCTTGTATTAAGTTATAGTATTTTTTATCATTTCTATTGTTTATCACAATAATTTGCGGGTTCATCTATGTTGCTTAATTCGAAAATATTTTGTGGCTTTCTATTTGCCAAATACTTTACCAAAACGTAGAAACATCACAAAACTTATGGATCGCAGATCTTAATGTATATATAAAGTCGCTTCTAGTTTATAGCTATTATCGGTTAATTATTAAGATTAATATTAAAATATTAATTAAGATTAAAATTAATATACAGGTCTGCTTGTGAACATTTTCAAAAAGTTCTGTACTCCCTACAAATAGACAATGCTACAAGTCAGATGTTTGCTGCATGTTTGTCATTTTTGAAAACCATTAACCTATTTTGTAGAAACTTTACATTTTACATTTCTACTAGAAATGTATGAGAATTCTGCATATGCCAAGTACTCAGCAAACATTTGATAACAGAGTTTTTTTCCTAAAAATTAGATATTTTAATGGGAAGTGTTAGAGTATCACAGTGTGTTTTTTACATTTTCCTAATGAATAATTGTGCCGAATATCATTTCGTGTAGTGACGCAGTATGTATTTATTTTCTTTATTAAATTGTTTTTCAAAAGTTTTTGCTCACTGTGATTGGGTTGTTCCTATTAGCATAATTATTTGTATAAGATAGAAGAATTTTGTTGGATTTTTGGGTAAATATTTTACTCCAACCTTGATTTATCTTTTTGCTTTGAGAACAATATATTTTGAAGAGAGAAATATTTTTGTATTGGTGAATTGTCATGTCTTCACATGTGTAAATATTGCATCGTCTCCCAAGTGTGAGAGTCTGAAAAAACAAACAAGGGCCAAATCATCGATAGATATTGTGAAGTAGAAATTGTACCAAAAGAAACAGGAATTGATGAGGGGAAAGGGGAAAGAAAAGAGGGGAAAGGAAAATTTGATTGAAAAGAAATAAAATGGAAGCAAAACTTTTTAAAGAAGAAAAGGAAGCAGGGATAAAAGGAGGAGAAAGGATTGCAAGAAAAAAGGACTCAAAATATATCATACACAGTTACAACTTCCCTATGACGAATATGAACATTATGTATATCTAAATTGTACCAATAAACTTAAGCAAATAAAAATAATGGTTACAATGTCTTGTTTTCTCCTTTTGTTAAATTGTTAAAAACTGTAAGTTTCTTTGGCAAAAATTTGTGCATTTGATGCTCTATTTTAAAAAGGTTTGCCAAATAAAATCGACTATAATTATTATTTTTGCTTTTTTTTCCTAGAAATGTTATACTGATAGACCTTAAAGGTGTGTCACACATTTTTCTTTGGAGAGTGAGAAAATGATTGGTTTTAAGGAATTTTGACATTCAGTTACAGGAGCTAGCAAACAGAAAAGCTGCAAGGAAGTTGAGCAGACTGAAGACTTTGACAGAAGTGTATTTTGTAATTTGGCTCTAAAGGAAATCTGGAGGCAGAATCTCCTCTTCCTTGCAAGAGCTGTCTTTCATGGTATTGATTCCATCACCTGATTAGGTGAGGCCCACCAACATTATTGAAGATTATGTTTTGTTTAAATTATATCAATTTAAATATTATTCACATCTAAAATAATACTTTCATAGCAATATTTCCACTGGCATCTGACCAAAGAGCTAGGAGTCAGTACCCTAGCCAATGAACACATAAAATGAAGCACTCAGGCTTTTGAATTTTATTTATTAAATCATGTTCCCATTTTTATCATATTTTTTTCTGACATTTAGTTTTTGAGTTCCTTATGTATGCTACATATTTATCCCTTATTTAATATGTACTTCAAAATATTTTCTCCCATTATCCAGGCTATGTCTTAACATCTTTGATTTTTCCCCCCCTGTGGAGAAGTTCTTTAATTTGAATTAATACAATTTATCTATCTTTAACTTTTGTTGCCTGTTTCTTGTGGTCTTTTTCCAAAATGTTTTTCTAATACCAACATACTGAAAAATTTTGGTGTTGTTTTCTTCTAGTAGTTTCATAGTTTTTGTCTTACAATTAAACATTTGATTAGTGAGAGTTGATTTTTACATATGCTGTGAAATAGACATTTTTTTTCTACCTATCGACATCTAGTTTTTCAGTACCATTCAGTGAAGAAGTTCACTTTTCAATGTATGAGTTTGGCACTTTTGTCAATAATTTGACTGTAGATGTATGCATTTATTTCTGGGATCTTTATTATTTTCACTTGTCTTTTTTGTTAATGCCAATACCATAATGTCTAGATTACCATAGGCCTTTATGGTGCTTGAAGACAATATATTTGGTGCCTCCAAATTTGTTTATTTTGTTCAAAATTCCTTTATCTGTTGGTGACTTTCTGTGCTAAATGCATTTAAAATAATTTCAATTTCTATAAATAATGCTATTGGTATATTCAAGAGACTTGGATTAAATTTGTAAATATATTTGGATGCATGAAATTTTTAAATACTATTTTTTCCAAACCATGAACATGAGAGGTCTTTCCCCTGGCTGTTTTCTTTCATCAATATTTTGTATTTTTTTCCTAAAAATTTATTTTTTGTTGTTATTGTGAATGGAAAGACAGTCCCAATTTCTTTCTCAGAAATTTAATTATTAGAATTTAAAATTGTTACCGCTTTGTGTTAATTGAGTTTGTGTATTGTTCCTTTCATGGGTTCATTCATCTGTTCAAACAGGCGTTTTAGTCTGTAGAGTTTTGTCTACAAGGGTATCATATCATTTGCAAACAGGGGTGTCTTTACTTTCTCCTTTCTATCTGTTTGTCTTTTGTTTCTTTCTCTTGTCTAATTGTTCTACCCAAGACTTATAGTACTAAGTTGAAAAAATTGGTTAAATGGATATTCTTATTTTGCTCTACCATGAGAAGAAATGTTTTTAGGTTTTCTCCATCCAATGAAACATTTTCTACTGCTTTGTAAAATAAGGACTTTATTTTTCTTTTTGAGGTACGTATTTCTTTACCTATTTTGAAATAGTTTTATTTGTTTATTTATTTATTTATTTGTTGGTTTCCAGGCATCAAACTCAACGACCTCATGCTTGCCAGGTAGGTGCTTACGCCACTTTGCTACTGTCCCTTTATACGTGTTTTGTTCAGAAACTTATTATGAATAAATGTTGAGTTTTGTTGAATACTTTCTCTGCATCCATTGAGATTGTCCTATGTTTTTTTGTCTCTAAAGCTGATGTATCATGTCTATCAATTTGTGTATCACACATATCCTTGCAGCTCTGGGGTGAAACCCTCTTGATCCTGAGGACGTAGCTGATGAATTTTTACTTGCTCGTATATTGTTAAAGGTATTTGTATCTGTGTTTATCTCGTATGTTGATATACATTATGGAGGGGATTCTTTGCCTTGCTTTGCTATTAGAACAATTTTGGATTCACAGAAAGAGTTTACAAGAGTTTTCTCCTTTTGATTTTCTTAGAATAGTTTGAGAAGCACTGGTATTAGCTTTTCATTAAACTTGTGATTACGTAGAGCAGGAACGACACGAAGCCTGGGATTTTCTATGGCAGAAAGCATTTTATTACTGATTCAATTTTGACACTCATTGATCTTTTGAAGTTTTTAATGTCTTTGTGGTTCAGCTTCTGTTATATCTGCCTTGCAATGTATCCATTTCTTTGATTTCTCAGTATGTTGACAAATAGATTTTAGCAATAATCCCTAACAAATCTGTACACATCTAGAGTGGCAAATTTAATATCTCTTAGATGAAGCACCAAATATCAATAGGGAATAGAAATATATTGTTTATAGGGAATTTTATTAAAGTTAAATGTGTCTGCTCTGAGAAATACACTATGGAGAGGTTGAGAGGACTAGAAAGGTTTGGTGCAACATTTGGAAAGCATTTTTTTTTTTGAAAATGCATAAATTACTAAATATTAAAGAGCATTAAAAAGTATTTTAAAATGGGTAAAATAAATGACAAAACTCCTCACTGTAGAAAAAAGACAGATAGCAATAAGCATATGAAAAGTTGTTTTACATCATTTGTCTTAGGCAATTTCAAAGTAAAATAGAAATAAAATATCACCTGTTAAAATGGCTGGGGATGAGCGCCATCTTCTGGTGAGAAAGTGGGACAAGAGGGCCTCTCCTGCACTGAGGCTTTGGAAGGAGAAATGGTACAAGCATTTTGGAAGACAGTTAAGCAGTTTCTCATAAAACCTTTTTCAATTAAAATCAAGCAATCATGATTTACTAGTGGATAGTGGATAGTTGCATAGTGTTTATCCAACTAGTTCAAAATCTTATTTCTGCAAAAAAAACCTCCAATGCTAAAGGTTGCAATAGTTTTATTTCTAACAACTAAGAAGTAGAAGCAACTACACTGTCCTTCAATAGAAAAAAATGGGTGAACAAACTGCCATGCATGCACAGAATGGAATACTATTGATCAGTGATTGAAAAGAAAGAGCAATGCATCCACAAAATAGATCAATACATTTTATGTATCTAATGCTGCATAACAGAAGCCTATCTGACTTCGATTACATTACCTTTAAAAAAAGACAAAACAATAATGACTGTAAGCAATTTGAGGAGTTTGGAAGGGTAAAGAAGATTGGAGAAGTGAACATCAATTTTTATTTGTTCTGTGTTTAGAATTTTTTTCTATGAGATGTTGCAAATGTGAACGCATAGCATCAAGTATGTGTCAAAAGTCATAGAGCTGTACAGAACACACAGTAAACAATAGTGCATGCAAACTTTGAAATCTTTGAGCAAGTGGATAGATCCAAGAATGGAAACCATAATGTGACCAAATAATCAGAAAGTATTAGATGTATTTGAAGGGGGTTGTTGAGGAGATAAAGTGATCTAAGTAACCTTGGAAATGAGTAGGTTTTGTGTAACTAAAGGCAAAGGAAATTAGAGTGAGAATAATATACTTGATAATGTTGGTCCCCCATGGAGGTATGTATTATAATTCTGTAACTATTCTATATATATAATGGAGTTGAACAAATCAATTAATGGATATTTGATGGTAGGAACCAAGTTTCTCATATTTGGAATAGACAGTTACAGATAAACAAAATGAGGATATTATAGTGCCAGATTGTAAAGGATTAGAATTGGAGATATTGGTATAAACACTTTTTTATTTCAATATGAATACCAGATTATCTATAGAAATAATTATAGATATGTATATGAATATATTTATATTTATATTTATATTTATATTTATATTTATATTTATATTTATATTTATCCTTGTCAGCTGAATGGTCTAGAAACAACGACATTCTCTAGCAATGAACTTAACAAAAACTTACCCAGATCTTATTTTCAAATATAATATCCAAAATGAAAAAAAGAATCAGGATTTCTTGGAGAAAGAGCTGATTCTAGGGTGGAGATAGGAGATATATAAAATGAACAAGGTTAAAACTGCATAATGCTAGGAATATCCAAGGAATACAAGAGCCAACTAACATGATTCAAAATGGAAGACCTTTTTTTGCAATTTATTTGATTTTCTGAGACAAGTCTTCACTCTGTAGTCATGGCTGGCCTGAAATTCGCTGTCAACCAAGTGGACCTCAAACTCAAGATTCTGGAGCCTCTGCCTCATGTACCTGCATCTCATAATGCCCAATTTAAAGCTAGAAAAGTTGAAAAACAAGATGTATAAATCAGCATTGGATTAGAAAACCAAATGAGAATAAACTATATGTGCACAGTTATACAAATAAGGAGCAGAAAGAGTAATCATGGGGTAGGACAAAAACTCACATGCAGAATATTCCCAAATAATTTATGTATATAATCCATGCCTAGAGATTTTTCTATAGCACCACACACCTTAATTTTGAATCATGCAGACTTAACTTCTTGCAAAGATTCCCTGATATAGATGAAAAGGGGAGAAATCGAGTAACCTCATAAACACCACCTCAGCCAGGTTATTATCAACATTAATAAAATGTTGGTAATATCTAGTCTTGGTATTATCTGATGAGAATAGTATTTACTTTTGTAGTCACAATACATTATCTGAGTCTAATTTTGAGGAAAATTATCAATTATCATTTGGGAGAAGTTACTTAGACCCCCTAAACAGCACTCTTCAAAACTATCATTAACTATCAAAAAGATCATTAAGAAGAGAAAATGCCCCCGTCAAGACAAGGAACATGGAAGGCATAATCAATAAATGTAATGTGGAATTTTGGTTGGATTTCTTTTCCTTTTTCTTCCTTTTTTTTTTTTTTTAACCAAGAATCAAACTCACGATCTTGCACTTACCTTGCGGGCGCCGTGCTGGTGAGCTATATCCCCAGCCTTTGGTTGGGTTTCTAGTATGGAAAAACATATTAGGGCAAAACAGAAAATCTGAGGAAGGACTTCAGCTAATAATAATGAAACAACAGTGGCCAGCAGTGGTGACAAATGTATGATACTAATGTTGGGTGCCAATGACAAGAGAGGCTTGCTGTTGGCTATGTGGGAATTTGCAGTACTGTCTTTGCAATAATTCTGAAAAACTAACTTAAAATGAGGAAAGGAGAGCTGCTGATCAGAGTACAAAATCTACAGAAAGAAGTTGTGGTGATCCATTGAATTGCACAGTGATGACATTTATTCACTGTACATTATATATTTGAAAATTGATTCAAAATATATTCTCACCCCATAAAAAAGAGAAGGTGATGCAATTATGAACATGTTAATTAGTATGATTTAACCTTTTCACAATGTATATATAAATTGATATGTCACATTATACTCCTTAAATATACACTGTGTTAATTCAAAATAAATTTTTAAAAATCAGAAAAAATAAAATAATTTTATATGAAAAGCAAACGTGGTTTGGTAGGATTGTTAAATGATACAGTTACTATGGAAACTAGTATTATGGTTTCTCAAAGGAAGTAAAAATAGAGCTACCATATGACTCAACAATCCCATTTCTGTGTCTATATTTAAAAACTTGAGAAACAGTTTTTCAAAGAGATATTTGTACATATGTATGTATATATATATATGTGTGTGTGTATATATATATGTATATGTATATGTATGTATATATATATATATATATATATATTCATTATGGCTGTGGTAGGCTAGTTAATGGTCAGTTGAGTAGGAGCACTGAGCTGGACTGAGTCGGCATGGTTCTGGACATGGAAGAGCCAGCTGAGGGTTGTTGCCAGAATGTCATAAAGGAGAACAAGAGGGGATGATTGCACGCTGCTGATTTTCCCAAAGAAGCTGCTTTTCAGTGAATGTTCTTGAACGGAAATTTGACTGCTGTCTTCCTTCAGGAGAGCTTCAGTCCTCATCCTTGGACGTCATCTACTGGCTTGCAGTGCAGGTCCCTCAGCCTGCCCACATTTCATGCACCGTACTGGTGCAGGTAGACTTTCTAGATTCCATTGTTGGTTCTTGGGCCTTTCTGCTGCAGACCCTTGATATGCACTTGCACAGGACATTGCTGTGGCTTCCAAGCCCCTGACTGGACCCTTCGAGCATCAGTGTGCAGTGCACTCTTCTATATCTCACTCTAGTAAGCATCAACTAATACGCTAGCATTATTCTCAGTAGCAGACAGACAGAAGCAATCTAAATGACCATTAATCGAAGAATGGATAAAGAAAACATGGTACATGTATACAATAATATTTCAGCCTTACAAAAAGAAGTAAATCATACCACATTCTATAGAATGAACGAAAGAGAAATAAGCCAGTGACCAGAAAAACACTGCACAATTCCACTCTCATTCAGTATGTAAAGTAATCAAAATAGTAGAACGGAATGGAGTGGTGACTGTGAGGGAATGGAGAAAGAACTGGGAAAATATGTAATTGCTACTGTAAATAAGAGAGGAAAAGAAAGTGCTCTAAAGGATATAATTGCATGTATGTTTAAGTGTGTAAGATGAACGACCATATTACTGTATTTTTGTTATATCATGGAGCAGAACTGTTGACAGTCTCATTGCTTGAATGTGTACTTTGTATGTTTTAACTTTGTAACTTGAACAACTATTTCCAAGATGACAGTATGTAAGTTTTCAAGTAATGACTTCTCAGTATTTTTTGTTCTTTTCTTTTTTTTCCCCTTGGAATCTTGTATTGTTGCTACCCCTTTTTCCATTTTGTTTGTTTTGCTTTTAAATAAAATTTTACAAAAAAGAACTGGGTAATTGGAGGATTACTGTTTCATAGATAGTAATTTGCAGACATGCTGTGTAGGTAAATTTTATAAGCCTGTGCATATAATTTACAATAGTTTGATGTACACATAAAAACCTGCAAGAAGGGTAAACCCATGTTATGTGTTAGTAACACAGTAATAAAAGAAATCAGACATGGGTTCACTTAAAAATAAAAATATGAGTTACCATTTTTAATGTGAGGCTCATACAGACTACAAATCATTCACAAGATTTTGGCCACTAAGAGCCCAGTACCTAACCTGAGGGAGGCTCCAACCTAAAGAGGAAGTTAGAAAAGGAAACATTTTCTAAACTTCTAAAAGGAAAAAAGTGTTGGGAGAGAAAGACCCTGGAAGCACTGAAAGTGGACAGGAAAAAGATACGGATCCGGACCAAGGAGGGAAAAAGACAGATTTTCTAAGAGGTGATATTTCAGTTTTAATTGATTAATAACTCATTTAAGTGGAAAATGATAGAAGGGAATGTCAGCCAGTGAGGACACCATGCATGAGGTGACAGAAGAGGAAAGCCATGTAGACCAAATGACGGGTGCAACATGCGAGAGAAAGTATAGCAAATGAGGCTAAACGTATTCAGTAAAAGGACTGTTTGCAGGAAACACTGAAAAGTTAGTAGTTTTTCTATAGTTGTGACTTCTGAGCATAACAAGCAGAAATTTAGGTTTGTGTAGTTGGAGAAGAATGGATGTAAACATATTAGCAGGCATGACACATGCAAGAATCAATGTGACGCATCTCAGTAACCACACAGACAGAATTTAATGTGTTACTAAAAATATGGTCATAATGAGGATGTTTCATTTTACCTCTGTGCCTTGAGAATGGGGATCAGAATGTTCACTGAATATGAATGCCATAAATAAAAGAATATAAAGGCATGAAAGGCAAATGTTTATAAGAGAAATGGTGTGCTCCATAGATAAAAGCAAAAGGTGATTCCTTTTAGTTACCAGTGAGTACTCTGAAAAGGAAACACAGAAAAATGATAGAATAGAACTGAAGTAAAAGCGTCATAACAGACAAAAGTGAAGACAATTTGAATACAATGGAATTAAGTTGGACAATGATTTTAAAATATTGCCAGGCAATGGTGATAAAACAGGGACTCCTAAAGCTGAAAAAATATCAGTAGAATGGAGATATTGACACGATAGATAAATACATTAATTATTTGCTCAGAAATACACGTTTCATTTTGGCAGACATCTGCCAAATATTAAAAAAAACCTAACCAAGCTGAGAATCAAGAGGAAAATCAACATTGTACTAGAAGAGATTCCCAGAAAGTTAAAACACACACATAATCTATCTTGTAGTATCTTTAAAGCAAAAACTTATTGTTCATTAGCATTTGGAGACATTGGTTAAATAACCAAATATACCCTACCATGATATTTATTTTAAGCTTAAACAATATAATCTGGTGGAGGAACAAACTATATGTCAGTGCAATTGAGTCAAGAAAAAATATTGACAGATGGTTTCAAATGTATTGAAATCTTTCATGTGAAGGTAAAAAATTCTCTAAGCAAAAGATGTCAATTGCTCAATGTTAGAAAGAAAATAAATGCAGAAAATCACTGCTAAAATTCATGTTAAATCATAAAAAATATCAGACTTATTTAATTTTGGAAAACTGTTTTTCTTTGAAAGTTAGTTTGATTTAAATATAAGGAAAAATCAATGAAATCTTACTTATAATTTTCCTGCGATAGTTTTGTTTCTATATCAACCACTTAAGGCCATTGTATCAAAGAAAAAGTAGATTTCTTAACACTTCTAATTATATACTATATTGGAAAATACAATAATAGAATTTAGGTTAATTTAGATGTATAGTGAAACACTGTCAGGCTTTTCTGTTATCAACACTTTCATTCTTCAGTGACTCAAATGAAAATGAGTGAAAGGTGCATTTCAGACAAATTCACCTTTATTTAACAGGCATCATCCTTTCACTTTTTATGCGGGTAACAAAATAATGATGCTTTACAACTGTGTCCATATTTTGGAGCTTCACATCAAACCCAGGCCCCCAAGCATGCAACATACCTATACAGTTTACAATTGGTCTCAATGAAATGCAGATTTTGAACATTTTCTGTGAGTGAGTGAATAGAAGTATATGTTGCATGATTGCTTCAAGACTCTGTGTGTTAATCGGGCTAATACAGGGTATGGGACACAGACAGATGAACTTTGAGGTTGTTTATTTACTGTTTATGTTAAAACCTCATTGAAGTTAGACATCCTTCTTCCTTCACTAAACAATCTGACTTGTCAGACTGTGTTGAACCGAAAAGAAAATTCTGGTTTGTAATTACCTCAGCCTAGAAATAACACATTTAAATATAATCTTGTTCCTATTGACACAAAGATTGTACATATTTGTAATGGATCTTATGATATTTTGCTGTTTGTATGCATTTTAACACTTACAAGTGCAATAATCATACATATCTTCCAAAAAACATATTTCTTTTTCATAAAATACCTCTAATCTTTCAAAATGTGTAAGTATGTTACCATATAGTCACCGTACTTTAAAATGGCATTCTAGACATCTTGTGGAACTGTAACATAGCACATACTGTTCAACATCTCCTAACTTTCACATTTCCCCCACTCACAGTGCTCTGGTAACCACAATTCCATTCTAAATTTCAATGTGATCAACATTTACTCCACACATGAAACACTTCTCCCTGTGTCTGGTTTATTTCATTTCACATAATCATGTTCAGCTTCATCTGTGTTGTCATAAATGACAGGATTTCTTATTCTTCATGACTGAATAGTATCTTATACATAAGTCACGTTTTCTTCATTCCTCAGCTGAGAAATGCTTAGGTTGTCACTATGTCTTGATTAAAGTGAGCAGAGCTGAAATAATCGTGGGATTGCAGTTAAAGTTTTGGTATACTGGCTTTATTTCCTTCACCTAGAGTGAGACAGCAGGATCTTGTGGTAGATTTATTTTCAGTTTTTTGAGAAGCTTCCACCCGGTTCTCAATAATGTCTTTGCTAATTTATATTCCCATTAACAGAGTTTGAATTCCACTCCACTCTCTTCATATCTTCATTTGTACTTGTTTCATTTTGTTTTGCTTTGCTTTGATAATAGCCATTTTAAATGGAATGAGATGATATCTCGTTATATTTTTCAACTTGGATTTTCCTAATGGATAATGACAATAAGATTTTTTATAGGTGTACTGGACATTCATATGTCTTCTTTTGATTAATGCCTATTTAGTTGTGATACTCATTTATTTAAAATCAAGGTAGCTGTTTTTATGCTATTAAGATTTTGGAATTCCTTAGACACCCTGGGTATTAATCTCTTTTCAGATCTATAACTTCCAAATATTTTTCTTATTCCTTGGGTGATCATTTCACTGCAATGTTTGTTTCCTTTGTTGTGCAAAAGCTTTTTAATTTGATGTAATCCCACTTGTCTAGATTTGCTCATAATACCTATATATTTGGGAGTCTTATTTAAAAAAAAAAAAACCTTGTCTATTCTCATGTCCTGAAGTATTTCCCTGCCAATCACATTAAATTATCTTTTTACTACACTGTTGCAGTTGGCTTGCTATTATTTAACTGATCAATTGTACTTATATGAATCAGGGTTATTGGCCTGTG
>PVJX010008884.1:0-63427 GCA_004027295.1 Dolichotis patagonum
TTTCCCCAAAGCCTCACCAACATTTGTTATTAGTTGATTTCTTGGTGGCAGCCATTCTTTCTGGAGTGAGATGAAATCTCAATGCTGTTTTAATTTGCATTTCTCAAATGACCAGTGATGGTGAACATTTCTTCATGTATTTATTTGCCATTTGTATATCTTCATCTGAGAAATGTGTGTTCATCTCAGATGCCCATTTTTGGAGGGGGTCTTTGAATATGGGGGGCTTGATGTTTTTCAATTCTTTATATGTTCTGGATATAAGTCCTTTGTCTGAGGGATTGTCAGCTAAAATTCTTTCCCACTCTGTGCATTTTCTTTTCACTTTGTTGGTGATTTCTTTTGAAGTGCAAAAACTTTTTAATAGATGAGATCCCAGGTGTTGATTCTTTGAAGTATTTCCTGTGCGGTTTGCATTTTGTTCATGAATTCTTGGCCTACCCCTGTGTCTCCAAGATTTCTACCTATCTTGTCGTCCAGTAGATTTAGTGTTTCTATTTTAATATTTAGGTCTCTTGTTGAGTTTTGATAGATCATCATTTCTGCAGGCCTGGTTGGGGGATAAAAGGGAATTCTCAATAAAGGGACTACTTTGGGCAGTGTGTTATGTGGACAAAGGTACAGTTTAGTTGGCATCAGGACACATGCATCAAGTTTGTCAAATACAAGCCTGCAAAAGTGCATGGTAAAGAGAGTGCTCAATGCTCATCTAAAATTAAAGCTAAATTCAATATTTTACTAAGTGTGTGCCAAGTACAGTACTAGATATTTTGTGTGAATTATTTTATGTTACCTTCATATTGACCTTACAGTGTGGTAATGGGGAGTCCTTAATGGAGAATTATTTTTTTTTACAGCTATGGTTTGAATATGATTTGTCTCAACCAAAACTTACATAGAAATCTGACTGCCAGTGTAATGGTGCTGAATGATGGGTGCTGAATGAATTAAAAACTAATTAGATCATGCAGGTTCCAACCTCATAAATGGACTGATATCTTTTTTGAGAGACTTGGTTAAACTTTTTGAGACCTGGTTAGGCCTAGCTGGAGTGAGTTGGGTCTTACAAGACTGGAATAGGTGAACCTATGGCACATGTGCTGCTGCAGGCTTTTTGTGTCATTGAAAGATCTAGAACCTTGCCATCGTCACTATAGAGCAAAGTTGCCCTGATGTTTGGTTTTCCCCATGTGTGCCTACTGGCTGGGTGAGGCCAAGTAATCCTGATGTCTGCTTTTTGACCTAAAGAGGTGTGAGCTAAATACACCTCTTTTCTGTCCAAACCTCTCAGCTTCAGGTATTTTGTTATAGTAACACAAAGTGGATTACAACATTTACCATCACGTATATCAAGGCCTCAGTGCCTACATTCTCTTCTCTGCCTCCTATTCTGGTGGATGAATGACCCTACTCCTAAGCTACCCTTAGTCCTCATATACTGGACCCCATTTCCTTATGTCTGCTCAAAGGCTTCACCCCTGTAATTGTCCCTCTGCTCCCACAACACAGCACCCTTTCTGTCCTAGTCTAGTAGTGTGTGTGAAGATGCATATATGAACACATGCACTGGTGTTTGTAAGAGTCCGAGCTTAGATCCTCTGCCCCTTTAAGCTATGCTCCATTTCTCGAACCTTGAAACAGCCAAATCCTTTGAAATGGATATCTGCACACACTGGTCCTTCACCACCACCACTTGCTGTCCCTTGAACTCCCATCCCTTCTCCACTAAACTGCTCTGATCAGGGTCACTCTTGCTCTCCGTGTGGCCAAGCCTACTGGTCACTTTTCCATCTGAGACTCTAAGTGGCAGACAGTGCACTGTTCCACTGTCTCCTCCTTAACATTTCTTTTCTTAACATTTAGGAGCCCTATTTGTTTATTGTTTGTTACTATAATAAAAGATCACTAACTTAGTAGTTTCTGACAATGTAAATTTATTATTTATTTTCTGTGGGTCAGAAGTACAGCAGAGGTCTCCCTGCTAAAATTATGATCACAGAAAGGGTGCATTACAGCTTGGAGACCCTGGAGAGAATCATTTCCCTGCCTTTTTTAGCTTGAAGAGATTCTCTCTCTCCATCTTCATAGTCCGCAACACTGTATTCTCTGGTGGTCCTGCTGTCGCTCCTCCTCTCCCTGTTCCTCTCCTGCCCCTCCTTAATGTCTTAGGGACCCTAATAGTTACAATGGGATGACCCAGAAAACCCAGGATGACTTGCCTATTTTAAGGTTATCTGATTAGCAGACTTAATCTCATCTGTGACTTTTGTTCCACTTTGTCACCTAACTTGCTCAGTTTCCAGACATCTTTGGGAGCCATCATCCTGTTTGTTACACCCTCCCGCCTTTGTTTTCCTACCACCTAGCCCCTTCTCAGTCTGCACTGCTGACTCATCGCAGGCTAGACTTTCAGCATCAAAATCGAACACTTACCTAAGTTCCCTGTACTGAAACTCTAAGTGATTCCATAAGTGATCACATCTATTGCCACAGCTCCAAACTCCATCTTTATGATTCCGTAAAGCTCACCTTCATCTTTGGCCTCATTCCTGAGCTCTAAACTCTGTAATCCAACTGCTTCATGCGTAAAACAATGAGTTTGTAATAGGCAATGCAATGTACAGCCCGAATAGAACATCTAATATGCAGCCTCCATTTATCCTCAAAACCCTCCCTCCTCCAGGATTCCCCATCTCTGTAAATGGCCCCAAGCGAACAAAACCTGAATGTCATCCTCGAGTCTTCTCTTTCCTTGAACCCCACATCCAGACCAGTAATAAATGAGGTTGCCTCTGTGCCCAGTACCTTCCAACTCCAGCTGCCTCTCTTCAACCATGCAGCCTCTGTCCCATGTCACGTGATTTCCACCTTTTCCCCCTTTCATGTTTGAGGATTCTCAGCCACTTTGCTTTCAAAGATCCAAATCACTTCATGTCACTTCCCAGCTCAGACCCTCCAGCAGCACCTTGTCACACTTAAGAACATGCCTCCCCTGTGGCTGAGCAATTGCACATCCAAGACCACGGCCCAGGGAAATAATCACAGTGTGTCAAAAGGCACAGGAACGTTCATTCACAAAAACAGTTCATAAGCCAAAAATTGCAGTTTATGTGTGTTTTTCTTTCTTTGTTTGGTACCAGGGATTGAACTCATGACCTCATGTTTACCAGATAAGCACTTGAGTCACTGAGGTAAATCCCAAGCCCTTTAAAAACTGGAGTTAAACTTTAGTTCTGATAGATCCTAAAGGTGATACTACTGAAGAAAGTAAAATAATATTTATGAAATTTAAGGCAAAAAATCACATTATAAATACTATGCATAGTATAATCCATTTGTGAAAATACATATATGAATATGCACATGTGAGCAGTGGCAGGTGGCCTTGGTGATGGTTACCTGTGAAGGCAGCTGAGGTAGTGGCTTTCTGGGCTGGGACTTTAAACCATGGGCCTTGATTATGCCACTTTTACTTCTTTTTCAGGCTTAAATTATTGTGGCCATCCTGTATGATACAGAATATCAAGGTCATTCTCACCCATGTGTCTCTGTGAGACCAATTCCAAATGACGTTTTTTCTAATACTGGAGATTGAGTCCAGGGCCTTGCACAGACTCAGAGGACGGTTTGCCACTGACTTACAGCCCTATCCTTTTTATTTTGTTTTGGAACAGGGTCTCACTAAATTATCCAGCTCCCCTGAAACTTGTGATCCTCCTGCTCTACTTCCCAATTAGCTGGGTTGCAGGTGTGCACCACTATACTGGTTTATAGATCAACTTAAAAAAAAAAAAACCGCCATGCCACAACTATTCTACCACTTCCCCTAAGAAAAGAGGTGTCGTTTTCTGAGGGCACACCCTTTGCCATGTACCCCAAGGAGGTGGAATACTACTCTGGGGAGAGTTGCCAACTGCTTTGACTATAAATTCCTCTTCCTTCCACCTCTCAAAAGGAACACTTGGACTTGAGCTATTTCCCTGAGTAAACTCCACCTTTGGTCTGCCAGCCTAGCTCAAGCCACTAGGAGCTGGTTATGGTGCTGTACAAATACATTAAATTTATTTTGCATAAAAATGATGAGTATAGGTTTAGATGTAAACACTCTTAGTTTACACAAGCAAAAGGACAATAGACTGTCAGCTTTATGAATTTATAACTCACAAATCTGCAGCTGCTCAGGGGATTTTGTGAGAACCTTTAAGCCTATTGCACAAGACCTGTCGAGACAGCCACTGTAGTGAAGGGGTGAGGGGTAGAGGTAGTGGCACTTGCCAGCCTGGTTGTAGTCTTGGCTCCATGACGCTGGGTGAGTTATTCAACCTCTTTGTGCTTTAATTCCCTGAAATATAAAATGGAAATATTTGGTAGTCATCTTATTGGGTTGCCAAAGAATTTTTAAAGTTAATACTTGTTGAAATCATCTCTGTACCTGACACAGAGCATAATGATTTCTCTGAACATGTATGTCTCAAGTAATCTTTATATATCCCCCACCCAGGACTGCAAGAGCAGGAAGCAGACATTTCCCTCCCAGTGGAAAGTTGAGTGAACTGGAAAATAAATTAGGGTGAGAAATTTGGATATGGTGGTGCATACCTGCAGTTCCAGTACTGTGAGAAGCTGAGACAGGAGGATTGCAAGTTCAAGCCAAATGTGGGCAATGTAGTGCGAACTTGTTTCAAAACAAAAAAGGGAAGGATAGACAGACAAAAGGAAGGAGGGAGGGAAGAAGTCTGGAGATGCAGCTTACTGCTAAGGTCCTGGGTTGAGTGCTCAGTACTGAAAACAATGGTTGGTGTTGACTATCACCATGGATGAAGGGCAAGGTCAGAGGTGACTGCAAAGCTGGTAGGAAGATGTGAAATGACAATTCCAGCAAATTCCAGTGAAGTTCAACCTTTTCAAGAGAGGGAACATCACAAAGATAGAAAAATTTGGAAACAGATTTCGCCTTTCAGTGCTATTAGCACTGAAGTGACTTCCCACTATGTCTCAAGAAAGAGAGTGTTTTAGTCCACTTGAGAATAAGTTCTAATCTATGAGTGTTTGGTTTTATTATTATTGTAAAAGTGACCATGAAGGTTGGAAATCAGAAAAGTAGAAGAATCTCACTTATTTTCCAATCACTTAGACTATTTTGGTATATTTTGTTCTGATGTTTGATGCCCTCCCTCCTCCTCCTCTTCTTCCTCTTCCTCCTCTTTCTCTTCTTCCTTTCCTGCTGGTACTTTTGCTACTGCTTCTTATAGAGAAATAATTTATGTATCATAAAATTTAGCCTTTTAAAAATATGCAACCCAATGATTTAGATTCTAGTCATGTGTTATGTGGCCACGACCACTAATTCTATTTCATTCTCATCACTCCAAAAAGGATCCCAGTCACTCCTCATTTCTTTTTTCCCTTAGCCCCTGGGAGCCCCAAATGTATCTTCTGTCTTTATACATTTTTATTTACAGAGTAGCTCATTTATTTGGTATACCACAACATGTGAACCTTTATTTTTGGCTTCTTTCACTTCATATGTTTTCCAGGTTCATTCGTTGGCCTTGTATCCTACGACCTGGGTGAACTCATCCATTTGTTTTAATCAATGACATATGGATATGTCACATTTTATCTGTGACACACTGTAAATATTCCTGGGTACTTTCTTATCTGGACATATGTTTTCTGTTCTCTTGGTTATCAACCTAGAAGTAGAATTGCTGAACCATATGGCAACTGTATTTCACCTTGAGCAACATTCAAATTGTCTCCCAAAGCACTGTGTATTTTGTGTTCCTACAAGCAATGACTGAATATTTCTGTTTTTCTGCATTTTCTCCAATACTTGTTATTGTCTGTCTTTCTTGGTCATGCTCTTTGAAGCACAAATATTTTAAATTTTGATGAAATCCAATTTACTTCTGTGGTATTTTTTTTTGATCTTCTGCCTTCAGTGTCTAAGAAAGTGTATAAAATTTTAAGTCTAATATTATAATTCATTATTAATGTACATATGTACTTAGAGTATAGTCTAAGGAATTTAAGATTATTGCTTAATCCAAGGATATGAAGATTTACTCCTATATTCTACTTTAAGAGTATTATAATTGTATATTTTATACTCAGGTCCTTTTGTCTACTTGGGGTTAAATTCTGCATATTATATGAGGTATAGGTCCAACTTCATGATGCATGAGATGTGACTTAAAAATACAGTTGAATATTTAAATTTTAAAAAATATTACAATAAAAGGCACATTGCCATAATCCCTCTCAAAATACTCCCCCTTGCCTCAGACACACTTATGCCATCATTCTTGCCACTTTCTGAAGCAGTTCTGGAAGTCTTCTCTTGTGAGTGTCTTTGGTTACACTGTTGTGGCTGCCTCGATATCCTGAACTGAGTAAAAACGTGGACATTTCGTGGTCATTTTTCCTGTGGAGAAGAGCCAGAAGTTGCACAGTGCCAGAACTGGTGAACAAGTTAGATGAGAACCCATTCTCATGCTTTCAAAACCTGGCCTTTTCATTGGATGGTACCTGGCAGCAGCATTCACCATGTTTTGGGAACATACCTCACACAGACACTCACAGAAGACTTCCAGAGCTACTTCAGAAAGGGCGAGAAAGATGGGATAAATGTTTCAAAGATAGGAGGAGTACTTTTGAGGGGAGTTAATGGCAATGTATCTTTTACTATAATACATTTTTTAAAAATTTGAACATTCACTGTATATGGCTGCTAGAGCACCATTTTGGGAAAGATTCCTTTTTCCCATATTGACTTGCTCTGGAATGGTTGTCAAAAATTAATTGACCATGAATGCGAGGGTTTATTTTTGGACGCTGAATTTTATTTCATGATTTACTTGTCATCCTTATGCATTTGTACACTATTCTGATTACTGTAGCTTTAGAGTACATTTTTCAAATAAAGCGTAATTCCACTGGGTGTGGAGGCACACCCCTGTAACCTCAACACTTGGGAGGCTAAGGCAGGAGGACTGTGGCAAGTTTAGGACAAGCCTGGGCTACAAGTGAGCTCCGTGCCAGCCTGAACTGCAGAGTGAGACCCTGTCTCAAAGAGACAAAAAAAATTAAAAAATAAAAAAATAAAAAAAGAAATGTAATTCTTTCAATTTTATTTTCTTTTTGAAGATTATTTGGCTCTTCTGAATGGATTCTTTGACTTTCCATGTGAATCTTAGAGTTAGTTTGTCTATTTCTTGGGTAAAAGTGCAGCTATAATTTTTATAAGGATTCTATCCATCTGTTAATTGGCAGAAATAGTTCCATCTTACTGAGTCTCTCATGCAATGTCTTTTAGTAAGTCTTTTAAAATTTCTTTCAACGTTGTTTTGTAGCTCTTAGAGTGTGTTTTGTTTTTCTTTTTTAAATTTATTTTTATTTTGTTCTTTTATACAATTGTACATAGAATTGTTTTGCAAATTTCAAGATTGTTCATTGCTAGTGTATAAAAATATAAATCTAAAAAATATTGATCTTGTATCCTACAACCTTGCTGAATTCATTTCTTAAGTCTAATAGTTTCCTAATAGGTACCTTAGCATAATCTGTCTACAAGATCATGTCCTCTGTGACAGTTTTACTTCTTTCTTCCAGTCTATGTGTTTTCTTCACTATTGCATTTTCAGAAGTGCCGAATAAATTTCCTTGTCTTGTTCATGTTCTTAGGGACAAAACAGCTGTGGGTTTTTAAAAGTATCCTGTGAAGTTGAAGCAGCTCCCTTGTATTTTGGCTTATGAGTGTTTATTTTTATCATGGAACAGTGTTGCATTTTGACAAATGTCTCTTCTGCAGTAGTTGAGATACTCTTGTGACTTCTTCCTTTTTATTCTATTAATGCGATGGTTTGACTTTTGGATTTTGAATCAACCTGACATAAACTCCACTTGGTCATGTTGTTTTAAAAAGTTTTCTTATTAAAAACTAAGACAGACACACAGACATACAAACACACCCATAGGATGACACAGGGACAGGATGATCAACATCACTGTCCCCTGCCTGTGTACTTTGTCCTCTGAAGACCTTGCAGGGACATGAGGGAGCTGCCATCTCCTAGTGACAAGGCTGTTGGGACCTTTCCTGAGAACTTGCCAAGCTCTCTTCAGCAGGCGACTTTCTCAGAAACATGTCCTGACAGTATACTTGGTTTGTTTCTTCACCCAAGATTTGCTTGTAAGCACACAATGTACCGTAAACATTCTTCTCTAGTCACAAAAGCCTTTCATTTGAGGGGGTCCATGTTTTCAAATTTTTAAGGAGCTGACTGAAGTCTACAAAAGCTCCTGCCTAACCTTCACCATGAATTTTATTAGGGGCTCTTTTTCTTCTCCTGCACTTCCTTTGTTCTTGCCTCTTCATTTGTGCATTCACTAGTAATAGCCATTTTTTTGCATGCTATTGAGAATTAAACCTAGACCCTTCTCACTGAGATACTTTACAACCCCTTTATTTTGTTTGTTTGTTTGTTTGTTGGAGAGAGGATTTCAATTGTTAAATTGTCCAGGTTGAACTCAAACATGTGATTCTCCTGCCAGAGTGCTGGGAGTATAGGTGTGTACTACCTTATGTAATTGGTTATAGCAATTTTTTAGCTATAATCTAATTGTATGGGATTATTGTCTATGTGTGGTCTGCCATTAACCAAAATGTTATGCAGTGCATGGTTATATACATAATTTGTATATAATGTATGTAATTTACTTAACTGTTTCTCTGTTGTTGAAATTAAGCTGTGATCCGGCCCGCGCATCAGTCCGTGGGTCTCACCTGGAGGAGGAACGGGGATGGGGGGCAGGGCAAGAGGAAAGAGAGATGGAGACAAGTTGAGCAGTTCCAATCAAGTCTGGTTTATTGAGGAAGTGAACATGGTTTATATAGGGTGAAGGCAGGAAGTTGTCATCAGGCAGAGATGTTGTGGAGAGACCGGATAGGTCGCAGTCATGTCCTGCCAGGCAGAGAAGATCATGGGTAATGTAGGCAGACACACCAAATGCCCACAGGAGGGCGGGATGGGGCGGCAGCAGTGAGGCTATCACGCTGCTCCCTACAAAGCTGTCCATAGTTTCCTTTCTTGCTATCAAAACTAAAACTAAAGCCCATCTTGGCGCATAAGAACTTCTCTGTATTTTCACCTTGTTGATGTAAAGAGGTTGATTACTGGTAGAAGAACATGACTAAAGGAAGCTCTTGCCCCTTCCAAACTCAGCCTAAAGGTGGCTTCACATGGACTGAGAGCCTAAAGATGAAAGAGAAGACTATGAAACTAAAAGAAGAAATATAGGAGAATGCTTTGTGAGCTAGAGATGGGGTGATACTTCTTGACTATTCATGCAGTTCTATACTTTGAAAATATAACTCACATGGCATAATATGATAAATTAAAAGTAGTGATTGGTATGATTTTATCAGTACTAAAAACGTCCACTTAATGGACAAATTTAAAAACATGACAATTTGGAAGATGATTTTGTAACATTTATAACCTAAAGATTAATATTTAGCATATGGTAGGCAGTTATACAGATTGACAAAATAAAAATAGGCAACCCAAAAAGGGAAGAAAGGGTAGAAACTGGTATTATACAGAAGAAACCCAGAAGTTCTTAAACATCTGAAAATTTTGGTTAAACCCATTTAAATTAGAAAATTATAAGTTCATTATGTCATCAGAAAACTACAAGTGAAGTGGGGTGGGGGAACTTCACTTTACATATTTTTGATTGGTAAGAAGTTAGAAACTATAAATCAAGTGTGATGTGAGGCTGTAGTCCTACTATCCTGAAGGGTTGAGGCAGGAAGATCACAAGTTTGAACCCATCCTGGCCTACTTATTGACTTGGTGTCACCATGTCTCAAAATAAAAAATAAAAATTTATGGAGATGTTGCTTAGTGCAAAGACCCTGCATTCATTCTCAGTAACACCAAAAAAACAAGGATGGAAACTAAAATGATATCAGATGTTTTCAGCAATATGAGATCATTCTTTTGTGGAAGAAGGTGGCTGGAGCAGCCATTCTGGAGAGAAATCTGACAGTGATTAATCAGAGGAGGTTCATAAACATACCAGGATCCATAAATTCCACTCCTGTTTCATAAATCCCACTCCTATTTCTATCCCAAAGAAATTCTGTTATGACAGAAACTGAGGGTCGACAGCTTAAGGAGTGCATAGGTACAGTGTGGTGGGACTCAGAAGTGAGCTAAATATATGTAAGGTGATGTGGATGCATCTTAAAATCATAGAATTTAGTGAAATGAGTAAGAAATGATCTAGAGACACAATGCAATGTATGTAAATTAAAAATGCACAAACACAATATATTACATATTTTACCTAAGCATTCAGAATGGTGCTCTGTAGAGAGGTGAAATAAGAGTTGGAGAAGAAAATAAACAAACAGAATAAATTTAAAAGAGAAGTTTGTGTAGATGAAATGTCATAAACTGAAAATGTACGGGTACACCATTTTCTTTTTTTTATTTTAAAGAGAATAAAACAAAAGAGGGCAGAACAAAGCATATCAGAACAGAACAACATAAGCAACACAGCACTACAGCACTTTACAATAAGACAACCGGACATTAACAGTAGCTATTAGAATATCTCTTTCTCTGTTATAGTTGAGCAGGTACACCATTTTCATGTTTATATCTACATGAATAAATGAAGGAGTTCATCCATTCATCCTTTCTTCCATTCATTAGAATGGACAGGTCCCTCCTGACTCCCAGCAAATAGTGTATGGGTTTACTTTATCTCCAAAACTGCATCTTGGTGACTTCAGCTGCATTTGTCTGTTGCAAAGAATGTGAATAGTTGCCTTAATGCAGGGTTTAGGTTATGTCCTTTGCTTACCTGGGTATGAAATCATAACCCAAATGATTGAATTTCATCAATTGGGAGGTCAAAATAAGGATACCACTTTCTCACTACTTCTTTTAACAGGGAGTTGAGAGACATTCACTCTTCTTTGTTGACTAAATCAGCTTATCATTGTGAAAAGAGCATAAGGGCCCCTATGGTAACTGCTCCCCAGTTATGAGTCACACTTTAACATCTCTTAAGACAAAACAAATGGGAAGAAGACAGCCCCTCACAAGTGAGTCTCAAAGTGTTTTCTCAGAGTTTGCTAGGAGACTCTTGTGTTTCCCAACTGGCCTCTGCTGGTTTATATCTTTGCTTGTCCTCCAAGGAGCATTCTCTTTAACTCTATTCATGCCTTTATGTGTAAAACCATCACCAACATAACACTAGTATTTATTGAGTGTTTCCTCTGTCACAGGCATGGTGCTAGACACTTTGGGGCTCATTATCTTATTGAATCCTCACAATAAACATGTGGAATGTGTATCATAATTCACCCCCTGACACCCAGAAAACGGCCGTGTCAGGAATAAATCCCAAGCCTCACTGAGCTCGCTCCCCATGTTCACACTGGAGATCCTGGTGGCCAAGTCCAGTGGAAAGCAGAGGGCAAGGGGTCTTTGGACATGGTCCGTGGGAGCTCATCCACTCAGCAGAGAAGACAGGAGTAATAGAAGGAAGGGACCAGTGAACAATATCTGCTGGAATCTTGTCTCTAGTTTCATGGTTCATTTTTAGCTTACGTTGGAATAACCCAGTATGTAAATGTCCTGATTAAGATGTCAGGTCTGGGTGGGAGCAGTACCTAGGTTGAGAATGAGGGCTTTGCATCCTAAGGCAGTCATGGGACAAAAGAAATTAAGACTGCAAATCAGTTATCTTAGCAAATACCTCAAAAATTCTGATGTGAGACATAAAATGTTTTTGGCACAAATTAATCCCACAGAAGTACAAGTCACACTTCTCATGGAATTGACCATCATGTAGGAGGGAGAGACCACAAGAAGTATCTGATCCATCTAGCAAAAATACTGGCCAGGAAGGAAATGAGGAGTAGAAGACTGAGAGGGATAGGACAGTTGTGGCCTGGAGAACACTGTTTGGCATGGAGGGATCAGAAAGCCCTTCCTGGGTGCTTAATGGGAACAGAGGTACAGTTGGACAAGAGTAATATCTTACAGTGTTCTATACACAGTAGACTCTTACACTTGACCATAACTGATTATATATTTCAAGCTAGGTAGTATAGAAGATTTTGAATGTTCACAACTCAAAGAAATAATAAGGGTTGAGGCAATGTATATGCCATGTACCCCAATCTGATCATCATACTGTGTGCACACGTACATGTGTGTGATATATATATGTGTATATGTATATGTATATGTATATGTATATGTATATGTATATGTATATATACAATATATATACATATATATATAATGTGTACTGTGTACCAATACAATTATTATGTATCAGTTAAAGTTAAATACATGTAAAATAATCCCCTAGACCCCCCCCCCCACCAAAAAAAAGGGAAAGAAAGTGAGCATGAAAGCAAGCCCTTTCTGATTAGGTGATATCTAAGTGCCTAGTGAAGTCAGAGACCAGGCGTTCTGATAACCAGAGAGAGCTTTCCACTCAGATCATCTAAGTGAGTCTTGGTTTGTCAGGGCAAAGAGGGAGAATTTAGGTACAGAACCATGATGGAGAAGCTAGAAAACAGAGACAAGAACAGGGTCTAGAAGAGGGAAATCTTTACGTTGTCAATCCTTTACTTGACTGGGTCCTTCAAGTGACTTAGAAAACTGAAGTTTGACAAACAAGTCTTTGTTTTCATTTCAAGACAGTTTTTATTTCAGTTTCTTCCATGGACAATTGTCTTAAAGTAAGTATCATTTGTATTCATTAGAAAAATGCAAATAAAATACTTCTATATTGCGGGAAACCACTCAGACTGCTTCAAAGCTCAGGGGTGTCTAAGGACAGCTGAGGGCATGACCCTGCTTGTCTAACACAAGCACGTAGTAGGATACAATTATATAACTGTGATTTCGCAGATAAACTTACGTGAGTGCACTGAATACAGCACTATGTAAGAATGTAAATATGAGATAACAACCCGTATAAGAATTATACAATAAAGACCAGGCTGCGCATGCACTCTTTTGCTCCTGCTGTTGTTGTTACACATGTGCATTCTTTTACCTTGGGGTCTCACCCTTGAAAATCTCCTTTGGGGCAACAGCTGGCAGAGTTGGCTGGACATTAAGATGCGTGGTCCAGAGGCAGCTGTGGATAACAGTGCCCAAAGGTGAAGGAGAGCCCTGGGGAGTGGCAACCCCCAGCCTTGCCATGGGTACCTGTAGCCACCTTCTTGGCAGCTTGGAAGGACCAGGAGGACTGGGAATCAGTCTGTTTGGAACCCAGGGGTGTCTTACAAGCCTTGGAAGTGATAGATAGACAAATTCCTCCCCCTCACTGTGAAACAGTGGGGTTGGTGGTTTGCTGTTTTCTACTGTATAAATCAAGAGGCAGATAGCCTTGTCTGGGAAGTAGACAAGCTGTAGCAATAGAGGAGGACCTTAAGTAACACCTGGCTGCTGCAGAGCTCATGTTGCCAGGTGTGGGAAGCACCACTTCCTTCAGAAATGTTTCCAGAAGCTTAAGTCCTCATGTCCAAGAAAACCCCTAAGAAAGTCCTGTGCTTTGGCATGCTGGGCCAGCTATACATCTAAAAGTGGAGGCAGAGGAACCCTTATACCAGGGTGGAGAACAGGGAGGGCCACCTACCTCTACCTAGCACACAGTGTATATGACCTAAACAGCCATGGAGTTGTGGGAACTGGCAAAGCAATTAAAACATAAGGTGGGTGAAACAGTGCCTGTGTGGCTGCTGTGGCTGTGAGATGATGGGGCTGGTAACATGCCGTTAAACCCACAGGAGATGTCTCAAATAGCCAGCATAGCCAGCACCCCATCTGTGCAACAGTTTCTACAGAATGTGCAGAGGACAGCCCCAGAAACAGGTAATCAAACTGTGATAAATTGGTAGATGACAGTGGTTCACCTGGTTTGGGAGAATCCAGGTGATTTGCTAGAGCAAGTCACTAAGTAGACAACCTATCTTGACTTCCTAACTGCTATGTGAAATGGGCATTTGGCAAATGATGGTCCCACTGCAATACTGTAGCCCAGATGAGGATTCACTCATAGCATGCATACGGACAAGGTCCTGGTGAGTGGGCCAGCTGGCATGTTCAGATCAGTGACAACCTTTACAGATCATCGAATCCACAAAGTTGTGGATGTCTTGTTATGGATGGCTGAGAGATATGGAAGTGAAGTGCCAAGGTACAACGAGACCTATAAAAACTATACGAGCAAAGGAGAAAGAGAAGGGGCGCTCTAGGCAAGCAGGCCCATCCCCTCAACAGCAGGCTGTGGGCCACTGAAGATCAGTTGGTGCCAGATCTGGGTGGACCTGCTGGCTGCCAGCCTAGTCACATAAAAGTTAGATAGGCAACCCTTGAGTGGCCCCTGAGCAGCCCTAAGCAGCAATAACGGATGATAGACCAGGGCCAGAAGGCCAGAGCAACCTCAGTGAAGCAGGAAGAAATGAAACTGGCCTCCTTTTACCCCAGTTAGGAGGCAGGCCATGGTACCAGGTGATGGGGGTCCCAGGAGATCAGAGGCCACATGGGGAATTGACTGTTTACTGGTCCCCAGTAACTATGCAGTATGTACTGGTATTGTGTATCCCAGAGCTGAGTCAATGCTAATATATAGCAACTCAGACCATTTTACAGAACCTACTACATACATAGAAGGGTATGGAGGTCACTACATCACTGGCCCAGAAGGCCCAAGTAACTTCAGGTATCAGTCATTTGCTCCTATCATGTTTGTTTCCCCAGTTGCTGAATACATACTCGGGGTGCACATACTGACTGGTGCTCAACTTGACACCATGCAAGGACAGTCCCAGTTGTGAATAAGCAGTACCTGCTTCCTGGAGGCCTGAAGCAATGGGACAGACTGTCTTAAAATTGGAAAAAGCAGGGCTAATATACCTTGTACAGAGCCCTTCAGTATGGCCTGTGCAGAAAGAAGTCAGATAGATGGGTTGTGGTGAATGACTATAAAGTATCACCTGACACTGCCAGGTAGGACTAATTTGCCTCCACTTGGAAAAGCAGGCAGTGGACCTTCCAGATGTTGCCACAAGGCTACATGCATAGCCCAACTTTGTGTCATGGCCTAGTGGCCCAAGACTTGGCCACCCAGACCAGGCTACACTTTGTGTTACTGTTTCATTGTATTGATGTTATGTCAACCTCTCATTGCAAATTTGAAAGCCACCCTGCACCACCTGAAGAAAGTGTTAATGGCTTGGGGGTGGGCCATGGACAAAGACAAGGTCCAGGGAACTGGTTTGTCTGTCAAATTCTTGGGGTGTTATATGATCGGGTGACATGGGACCCATGAGAGTATGCCAATTACAGGGGTAGATGGGCTTGCTAGGTTTTGGGGAGAAATACTGCACATAGCTACTCTGCAGTGCCCTTTATACCAGATGACCAAAAGGGGCACAACAAGGGCTGCACAGACACACTGGCAGCTGCTTTTCGGGACTCTAATGGGCCTGTTGCATAGGTACAAGCTCCATGAGTCATTGACCCTACCCTGCCATTTATCCTGTCAGTGTGGATGATGATGGATTTGGTGGGCACCTACGGCAAAACAGGGGAAGTGGAAGCACCCTGTTGGGTTTTGGTCACAACTGTGGAAGGGACGTGAAAGTTGGTATTCCCTGAGAAACAGCAGCACGGTACACTGCTCTGCATGTCTGTAAGGAATCATGGGACAACAGATAATAAAAGAACAGATAAAATACCCAAGAGAGTTGGATATGGACATAAACAGCCCATCCAGGGCATGGGGTGGCACAGGCACCCACTTTCATACATTGAGGGTTTGTACCTCCTACAGCGAGCCTTCTTTACAGCTAACCCACTGGAAGTTGAACAGGCAATAGTTTTGGGACCCATGATGTACACAGCCCAGTAACACATCTGGCAGGATGGACTATAGGACATGAGCCCTCATCCCTATGAAAAAGGCAAAGAGGGACCTCTGGCTGACAGCAGATTCACTGGAGGGTCTAGGCCTGACCCAGTTCACAATGTGATTGCTTGTGATGCAAGAGGGAGATGCCCTACATGTGTGTATGACAGTTGGGCCATTTTTAGGCTGCCATCTCGGGCAGAGTGACAGGGCACTGTCCCTTGTAGTTTGGTGATCTGTGGTGAGACACATGGGAACCTGACCAAAAACCTGACCATGTAGGCTATCATGGTTTAGAACGTAAGCTCTGCCTTCCTCTAGGATGCCTTGATAGGCATTTCAGTGGTTGACTGCCAGGAACAGCATCTGACCAAAAATATTGACTGCTGCATATAAGATGCTGCCAGGAATAACATCTGACCAGGGGGCAAGGACCATAAACATATCGCTCCAGGTTGAAGCCCTTGCTCAACATTTGGTCAAGGTCTTGAATGTTACATGTTGGGCTTTGATGTTGCTCATGGATAAAACTTCACAAATGAGAAAGATGGTTTTTGCAATACCACATGTTTCTTGATTTGTTAATTACAGGTACTTGTGCCCTGTTACATACAGAATGTTACATTTATGCGTCCCTGACCTTTGAGAGGATGGGATGTGGGGAACCACTCAGACTGCTTCAAAGTGCACAAAAGCATCTAATATACTAATACTGGTTTTCAGGTCCCTTCCACAGCTGTGACCAAAATCCAACAGGGTATTTTCACTTCCCTTGTTTTTGCCATGACATATAATGTTCAAGTGTGACCCTGCATGTCTAGTGTAGGCACAAAGTGGAATACAGCTATGACTTAGCACGGGTAGACAGGCATGTGATGGTTATCACACTGTGTAAGATTGTAAATATGAGATAACCTTTATAAAAATTATACAATAAAAATTCAGGTAGTTCTCGTGCTCTTGGCTTTTGCCCTGCTCCATACTGCCTACTGTTGTTGCTGATGTCTGACATACCTATTTTATTTAACTTTGGGACTACACCCTCGAAAATCTCCCTTGGGATCCCCAAATAACCTGTCATGTATACTTTGAAGCACTGGATACAAGGCAGGGACTGTCCAGGTATCATTAAGCAATAATTCAGTTATTACAGTAATTAGGATTATCTCTCCTTAGTAGTAGCAAAGGTTGATGATAACACTGGAGAATGGAGAAGTGACTTGTCCAAGAATCAGTGTGAATCAGCAGGAAAGTGAAACTTCAGGCACGGCCATATAAGGCCCATGCTCATGCGTGCTGCATTACTGGATGCCCTCACACACAATGTTGACGTTACAGTCAGAATAGGGTCTCGCCTCCTTCCCATTGACCTCCATGATGCTCACACTGGGCTAAATCTAAGCTGACTTTCTCCCTCTCTTGTTGAAGCAATGAGTTTCTTTGGGCTGTGTGTAGCAGAAAACCCAGTGAGAGTGGCTGATCATGTAAAGTGATTTCCTCACCTCATGGGAGATTGGAAAGCAGATTTCCTAGGGCAGCGCAGCTGTTCTAGTGTTTTCCATGGAGCTGGGTCCCTTCCATCCTTCTGCTTTGTTACCCGTGGTCTGTAGTCCTGTTCCTGGGGGTCTCGAGATGGATCCTGTGCTCACAGCCATGGGAGGGGGCAGTTACACAAGGGAGGGGGCAGTGAAGGGAGCAGAAAACCACCCTGCTGGGCTGCATTCACAGCGGACTGGAAGAACCGTGCTATGTCCCGTGTGCCGTTTCTACGGCTGCTCGTAACTGCAAAAGTGCCTGGGAAATCCTGATAGGTTTGTCATAGACAGACATAGCACTATTTTTAATAAAATCAGAATGCTGTAATAAAAAAATCAATGGGTTTCATGGAGACTACCAACAGGGCCTGCCACAGTTACTTCATTGAGCTCTCAGTGTTATAAGATAAAATCCAAAGGATTTAGCATGGTATCTGGAGTACCTGATAACATACACTGACCATCCTGATTATCTTGCCTGATCCAGCACTGTTTTCCTAGGTCATCACTGACCACTCTTTCTTTGACTAACAAACTCTCCTGTGCTCCTGTTTTCCCCATCTCTCTCCTCTTACACCCACTGAATTTCTTTTGTCACCTCAAATACCACATCTTTAAGTCCAACTGAAAGATTACTTTCTATTTGAAATTTGCTTGATTGTTATAAGCACATTAGATGTTTCTCCTTGTGCACCCTCATAGCACTTTGAACATCTCTGTTGTTCATTTAGTTGTGTGTGTGTGTGTGTGTGTGTCACATTATACAATTTTGTTGTGTGTCCTAATATAACCAAGGTCTCTTAACTTCCTTACCTGTAATATGAATCAAGAAGTGAATCTGTGGCTGTCTTTGCCTGTTGTCTGCATGGATACTGTTTAACCCCAGTAAGTGCTGCCTTTGGTTTTGATTTTCCTTTGATTTGTGGCACTGTGTACTTGGACCATGCATTTCTTTTTAAGGGATACTTTTTCAAAGTCATTTTAATTACTAACCCAGATTTATTGTCCTTTGGTTCTAGTTGTTGAAATGGATGAAAACAATGGACTTTTACTTCTAGAACTGAATCCTCCAAACCCCTGGGATTCAGATCCCAGGCCTCCTGAAGATTTGGCTTTTGGGGAAGTACAGGTGAGGAAACATTAGAATGGTAATGTTATTATTATAATGTTCTTATTAAAGTTATAATGTTCTTTGAGAACTAAGCATGAAGGATTATATAATATATAATATATGGAAGAATATATATGTGTGGGTATATATATACATATATATATAATATATAGGACCTATAATCTATATTCTCCATCTAGGAAAGAAAGATTTAGTGGCAGTCCTAAAGAAGAATCCTGTAAAGCTGCTGGAGAAAGCTCAGAAATTAACTTTGATGCCAGATCACTGTCAGATAGAGTAGTGTATCAGTATATTTTCTGTTACTGTAACAGAATACTGGAAACTGAATACTTTATAGTAAAAAGAGGTTTGTTTAGCACACTGCTCTGGAAACTCAGGGGCATGGTGGTAGCATCTCTTTAGCTTTGGTGAGGGCTTCATAGTGGGCAATATCATGATGACAGGAGCATGTGTGAGAGTGGTAGACACAGGGTATGGAGGAAGTGCCAGGTTATCTTGTAACAACCCATTTTCAAGGAAACTAGACTGATCCTGCAAGAACTACATTAACCCCTCCTGAAGTGATTGCTGGTGACCCAAATACCTTCCTCTAGGTGCCACTTTTAAAGGCCCCAAAGCTGAAATAACTTAACCTATTCCTTTAAATGAGTATGTAGGTTTGCTGACTCTGGTTGCAGAAAAAGAATTTTCAGGACACACTGGTAAAAGAAGCACAAGAAAGATTTATTAAGAGATAGACACAGGGCACATTCAAGAGTGGAGTACGAGTGCTCAAGGAAATGAGGCACACTACAAGCCAGGGAAGGGCACAATTAAAGGCTGTTTTCAGTGTGGATGATCTTGGATGTGCATTCTTACTGTTCGCCAGGTTATAGTGCAAGCCATCTATATGGGTTGAAGAGGATATATGTGTTTGAGGTTAAGACATGCTATCTCCAGTGCAGCTGCTTTCTGGGCTGGAGGAAAGGACAATTTGCAGGTGAAGAGGGTCAAATGTCTGGGAATCTACAGATTATTGTAAAGGACATTTAGAAATTTAACACTAGTCTCTGTAAGTGTGGAGGGAGGGGGTCACATGCCAGGGTGGCCTCCAGACACAAGAAAAGCATTTGATTTGAAGTTGTAGTTTTTCTTAAAAGTACAATTTAAAATCCTTGGTTTCTTGTTCTCCTCTACATAGTTTTATTTCTTCTGTCCTACCTCACTGCCACCCCCTGAGCACCAAGCTCCCAACACACGAATCTTTAGGGGACAAACCAAGCAAATGAGGAGTTGTCTGTTCCTGCACTGTGTCCTGAGATCTTTATAAGCCTTGTTATTCATTTCTCCAACTTTAGAAGAGAGTATACTTGAGAGAGCCAATCAAAAGTCTACTTTTTCTGCATAATGGGACTGTTGTGTTTTGGGGGCAGCTATATTTTGAGAAAACACATGGGAACCTACCCTAAACAAGCACAATATAAGCTACTTGGATTCTTTGACCTCTCCTCTCCTGTTCTGTTGGTGTTTCACACTGGAGGTCTTCTTAAGTATCTCTGCTGCTGACCATGTTCCTTCTTTATGGACTCCACAGCGAGGGAGGTCAGGGTACAGCAATGGATTTGGAATTCCCCATCTACACATATCTACAAATCATCCTTTGTAGTCTGGCTCAGGTGAACTTGCCACCTAAAGGGGTAAATTAGCAGGTAAATGAGAGGAAGTCACAGCATGCTGTTAGCTGGTTGTGAGTCAAATCTATGCCTCTGTCCCACCCACCCAGCTCCTTGGGAATCACTCATTCATATTCATAGCCTCTTTGGCATCTAAATCCCCAAGTGCTTATCATAACATCTCACTGTACTTTGAAAAACTGGTTCCAAAATACACCCTGCAGTGATAACCATAAATAAGTGCTTAGGAGTGAGTTGAAATAGAGTGAAATCAGATAAATCAATTGGTTTTGACACCTAAAATCCACTGTGAGAACTTTTGTTCTGGCAAAGTCAGACTCTGCAGGGAATTGTGTCCTACTCAAAGCCCCTGTTGCAATGTAGTTGAGTCCAGGATTTTCCTGCTGGCCACCTTACTTAGCAACAAAGTTCTCCAACCTGCCTTGTCAGTGAAACAGGCCAGACTTTTCAGTTCATTATTGCTGACCAGCAATGACTAAGTAATAGGACTCTCACTCTCTTCTAACAGGTAACATATCTCACTCATGCCTGCATGGACCTCAAATTGGGAGACAAGAGAATGGTGTTTGACCCTTGGTTGATAGGTCCCGCGTTTGCCCGAGGATGGTGGTTGCTCCACGAGCCTCCATCCGATTGGCTGGAGAGGCTGTGCAAAGCAGACCTAATTTACATCAGCCACATGCATTCAGACCACCTAAGGTAATGGGCCCTGCAACTCCAAAGATGCTGCTGCACAAAAGTACTGTCAAATCGTCTTCTGCGATCACCACCCATTTTGAACCAGATTCAGTTGGAATGATAGAGGATAAATAAATTTGCAAATTGAAATAGCATTGGGAATGAGGAAGGAGCTCCTATGGGAAAGAAGTTGGAGTTAATAACCCTCTTAGTTCCCTATCTTACCCTTTTGTGCAAGTCTAGGTGGAAGTGTCATTAGTGTTGACCTTTTATTTTTTAGTTCAATATTTTTAGCAGAATCAGCACATATTATGTATAAAGAGCCAGTGTAGTAAGCACCTGCCTGGCAGGTGCGAGGTCATGAGTTCAATCCCTGGTATCAAAAAAAAAAAAAAAAAGCCAGTGTAAAACATATTAGACTTTGCAACCCACATAATGTGTTACAGTTAACTCATTCTGCCATTGTAGCACAAAATCGGCTTAGACAGCCCTAAATAAGGATCACACTGACTGTTCCAATAGCACTGTTTATGGTTAATGATATTTTGATGTCATTTTCATGTGTCATGAAAAGTTATTTTCTTTTAAATTGTTCAAAAGGGTGAAAAATAGCCTCATTGTGTAAGGTTATACACAGGAAGCAACAGGTGAGGTCCGGCTGACATGGTGGATTGCCAAACCTTGATTTATAGCACCCTACCACTGTGTTCCTAACTTACTAACTCATGATTCAACCGCATTTAGTCCTGCACTGAAATCAGCCGCAGGGGACATGCTGATCAACTGAAATTCCCCAGCCCACATAGTTGAAAGGAAGAGAGAGGAAACCTGCCACTTAAGAAACTGCACAATTTGGGAGAATGAACTGAATTATCAGAAAGGAGATCATATTCCCAATTCTTTTGCTTAATTTCAAGGTCATGTTTCTTCATTATTGATTGAAAGCTTTTATCACTTTTTCTGTGTTGCCTATATAAACACATAGCATAGTCTACAATGTTGCAATTTCACGTTTTTTTTTTTTTTTCTGTGACCCTATAGCACCAAGTTCACATGTAAGACACCCTGACACAGTAATGTCCTTGGTTAAGGATATGTTGGTCATTGGTTGACTGATACCTTGATTTTTCTATTCTGGGAATTGCAAGGCATGAACATCCTCTGCCACCACCTCCTCCTCCTCCTCTTCCTCCTTCTCCTTTTTATTGAGAGAGTCTCGTTATGTATTTCAGGCTGGCCTTGAGTTCATTATGTAGCCCAGGCTGGCCTCGAACTTCTGGTGATCCTTCTGCGTCGGCCTCCCAAGGACTGGGATTACAGGCATGCCCCACAGCACCTTGCTACTTTATTATTTGTTAAAGAGAGTAACTGAAAAATTTGCTTAACTGATTTAGAAATATATTACCTGAAAGGCACTTGACTGATCACAACCCACCAAAGTATTGTAGTTCTATAGCTAAAAATCTGCTTGTCTATTGCACAAGGCCTTTATCCTACAAAAGGTCTGGGAAGTAAATGTACATCATTGAGAGTTGAGAGTATGAGAGTTGCTTTTGTGCTATATAATACCTGGATTATATGGTAGTAGTTTTCTGAATTATATGGGCTTTGTATAAATGACCTGTTACAGCATAAGGCTAGCAATATTATGTAAATGGTCCAATTATTTTACAGCTTGTTATAAAATACATTATATGATAATATAATACTGAATTTTAGGGCAAGTATGAACTTTTAAATCACTTAGTCAAGTCATTCTTTTTTTTTTTTTTGGTGCTGGGGATTGAACTCATGACCTCACACTTACCAGACAAGTGCTTATTGCCACTGAGCTGAATCCCCATCCAGCCCTAGTCAAGTCATTCTTTAACCATTGGCCTAAAGGTCATTTTAGTTTGAATTTCATGTTTTTCTGTAGGACAAAGTTATTATGCATTAAAATATCACAAGCCATTGTTCAGTGTGTGGCCAAGAGTTTATCACTAAAAAGTTGCAGAAGGAATCATTTTTACACATTTGAGTCTGTTTCCTTGATAGACTTGCTTTTTGTCATTTTTTTAGTTAACTAATAAATGTTGAGGTCATTTGTCCTTATTCCTATGGTCTGACCTTCACATACTAAATGAAAGTCATGGAAAAAAAGGCTAATGTACTTCAGTGAGTACTCTTTATCCCAAGAAATGCAATTGTACTATATAAATAGAGTATTATGATAATAATGTTGTAAATAGATACCAATAAGAATAATCAGAAATCAAAAATATTACAAAGCAATAAATATACATATATGGTAATTTATCCAAGATTAAAATAAGAGATTCAAAGAATCCTGGATATTTTGAATCCTTTGCTTTTTTGGGGGATCTGACTTCACACCAGGGATTCTATTTATTTAGACAGTTTTTAACATAGTGTTAGAATGTGAATATTAATATAGTTGGTAAGTGCTGATACGTAGATTTTTATTCATACTTTTCTTATAATGTTTCATTTCACCTAATGTTATAATTTATGTACTAGTGTAATTCTTTAACTAGAGAGTGATATTCATTAATGTTAGAAGCAGACTTCCAATAAAAGTACTAGGTTTAGATTCAGAAAATTTCAATTTTAATACCAATTTAGTAGTTGTTAGTTGTATATTTCTGAACATGTTTCCTCATCTGTCAGTATATTTGAAATGTGATGATTCCTAGACATTGAGTTATTGATACCTTACAATGGTATATGGCAATCTTCTTATATCATGAATATTCAATAAATGAAATTCATGCATGTAGCTATTCAGAAATACTTGAATGATTGAGTATGAACTGAGTTGGGATTATAAAGAATGTCAAATATAGCTTTCCCTTATACTGTATTAAATTTTACAGTCTTGTCCAAATGGTAACTCGGATTCTCTTTAAGCATAAAAAATACATCCTGCATATCAATATGGGGCATCAACCTTTAAAGCTTGCAAAACTGACTCCCTAGATGAAGTGACCTTTGGAACCTTTCCATCTTGCAGCCCAGTACTCTTTCTTATCAGGAGATAATACTCTGGGAAAGAGAAGATATGAATATCATGTGTATCTCCATTTATCACCAGTTTCTGCACTTTGACTTTTCCCACTCTTTACACTCTACTAGAAATATCTTACATGGTCTGAGGCAGGTTCTAGAAACAGAAGACTCTCCTAGGAAGTACCACTCACCATTGTACTCAATCTTGAGTGCAAAATCTTGTTAGGACTCTGATGAAAATCACATTTTCTAAAATTCCTTGCTTTTCAGTTAAACTGTCTGATAATACTATTTTCCATTGTTTTAATTCTAGTTACCCTACACTAAAGAAGCTTTCAGAGAAAAGACAAGATATTCCCATTTATGTTGGTGACACAGAAAGACCTGTGTTTTGGAATTTGAATCAGAGTGGTGTCCAGTTAACTAACATCAATGTAGTTCCATTTGGAATATGGCAGCAGGTTAGAAATCTATTTTCTTTTCATGCTTTCCAGTTACGTTTTCTGACGTGAATTTTAGGTGGGATAATCACCTTACGATTAAGTGGGGAAAGAGACTGATGCCTGTACTTGTACTCAGTAAATAAACCTTTATTTAAGCTTCAAATGTTGGACATAACTTTCCTTGTAAAAACATGGGTTTCTCCCCATTGTCCAATAGAATAACCCTTTAAAATAGTTAGAAAATGAGATTTATTTTTGAAATCTCAGGTCTTTCGACAAGTGACAACCTTCTTAATATTGAACCAAAGTGGCATACACAGTTGTTGCTTTCCTTATTGAATTCCAGGTAGACAAAAATCTTCGATTCATGATCTTGATGGATGGCGTTCATCCTGAGATGGACACGTGCATTATTGTGGAGTATAAAGGTACTTTCTCATCCTCCTCAACAAGGAGCCAAAAAGATTCGGGGTAGGAAAGACAGCAATAATGATCTGAAATTTGATAATATAGAATATTATATACTTATCTTTAAAAAAATGATCAGGTAATCTTTCCAAACAATAGATTACCAATTATGTCATGTATGTAATGGCAGGTGTGAAGCTTTTTTCTACTTCTTATGGTAAATTCTTCAAAACTCCCTTTATTGAATAAATGGCTTTAGTTATTTTTATCTTGAAATATCCTTAGATAATGTAATTGAACACTTCGGCCTTTCATACGAGAATATAACCTTACAAATCCGATAATAATTTAAATGTGAATTTTGCATAAAATGTGCAAAAGGTAGAAGGGCTCTGTTGACCTAGTCATTCTCCCTTGGGTCCTTTAAGTTCAAAGTCTAGAGATAGCTAGACAAAGAACACAGCCTATCTATGATGTCAAAGGCAAGCCAGCTAATTATCTTCATGAGACACCCAGAATCCACTCAGTTAAGTGGAATAAATTTATTCATTTGAAAATTAGGAACATGCTGTTGAAGACTTTAAATTTTGAAGTGTTACTTTCTTTGTTTTTACTTGGTTATATCCATTTCTTCTATATCAAATGAGTGAGATCATAGAGATTTTACATAGAAGACTTTGTTGGCTTGGGAACTCAAACTATGGTGCCTGAGATTTCACCTCGAATACCCATACTACTTTGTTTCTTTACAGGTCACAAAATACTCAATACGGTGGACTGCACCAGGCCCAATGGGGGCAGGCTGCCTGCAAAGGTTGCTCTCATGATGAGTGATTTTGCTGGGGGAGCATCTGGTTTTCCAATGACTTTCAGCGGTGGAAAGTTCACTGGTAATATATTGAAGTGATGCCCAAACCAACCATGGCAGTTTGCTCAACCATGAGAAAACAAATACAAATTTAATTGACACATGGTTCATCCCCATGAGAAACTTACAGTCTTTTAGGGAAACCAGACTTTTAAACCACAGCTTTTGCAAACTAAAGTTTCCAGCTCAAAATGTGATGGTAGAGCTAAGCACTGAGATCAGGGAGAGCTTCTGGCAGACCCCAGGGACAGGATCACCTGGGTTTGTGGTGTAGTCTTTAACGCAGATCAGGGAAGAGGGTCATGGTAATCCAGACTCAAATACATTTGGAATGAGGTCCGGAAAGGGTTGTGTGCAACTCAACAAGGATATATCTTGTCAGTCCTGCAGGATGCTTAACAAGGGAGTGGCATATGCTGGCCCTGGCCTAGGACCACCAGTCTCCTGCTCAGGGGTACAATGACAGAATAAATTACGGACAAGGTATATACTTAAGTTATAAGGGGCACTGGGATGGTCAAAGACCAATAAGGATTAAGACATGAGGCCCCAGTGTCCTTGGCCTTTATTGGTTGTGCAGCTTGACTGGGCGGTGTGTTAGTGGGCTACAGGAAACAATGGGGGTGACCTGCTGATGGCGGTCAAGGTTCAAGGATCAAGGAACAATGCATTTTGGAAAAGCACACAGGAGCAGGTGTTGGTTAACTAGAACCTAAATGTTATTGTGTGACTATTGAACTAGAAGAAATTTGGATAAGTCAAAGTCCTCTGCTACCTTATATTGCTTTGAGATGCCATCACAGACTGTCTACTAGTCTTAGCTCTGGCTCTTGGCTTAAAGATGAATCTATCTGTAAGCCAGCCTTAGGGTCTCGGCACAAGTCGTTGGAGGCCTAGGACACACTCCCCATTTATTCTTGTGCCAATTTATTAATATCAAGTATTGTCTGCTCTGCACTGTGTCAAACTGGTCCCCAGCAGTGGCACACCCTGAAAAGTAGGGCCCAGGCAGAAGCCCTTCCACGTGGGGTCCGAAAATGGTGTAGTAGCTGGCATGAAGAAAGTGTGTAAGTGATGCTTTACATTCACTTGGTATCCCCACAAGAGCATGGGAAGTGCTGGCTGTTTCCAATAAATAAGTCACAGTGATTCATAAGTGACCCTTGTCTAAAGTGTGGCAGACATGCCCTACTGGCAGAGAGAAGTCACCTCCGTCTTGTCCCTTGCTTTCTTCTCTAACTGTACATTCACTGCCTTCTACAAAATTTAACCTTCCAGACAGAGGGATAATACTGTCCTTAAGAAGTTACTGTGTGAGTGGGGAGGCAAAATATACTCGCTCAAGGTTAACTAGCAGAATTCCATCCTGTATGTGTTCATGTGTGTGTTTATGTATGTGAGAATGTATGTGTATGTACCCATATATGTTACAAAGGTCTGGAATATTTCAAAATGTAATTGTGTCTTGTTATGAGTACCACTTATTTTTCTATGTCCTTATCTGTGTTTGTCAGACTGCTACAGGAATAATTATAGCAGCTCCCTGACTGGGGGCTCTGTGGCTCTGTGTACTCTGGTCCTGCCTCAGCCCCTGACTTCCTTTTCTGCCAGGCTTCCAGGATGTGCTCTTTCTACCTACAAAGCCCTGCTCTTTCTTCCTTACATTCATTGCACCTTGTGCTTTTGCTCTGGGCCTTTTCACTTGCTGCTTCTCTGCCTGGACTCCTCTAGTCCAAACTCTAAAGAGCTGGCAACTTTTCAGCTGTATCTTAACTTCATGGCCCTGTAGGAATACTCCTCTATCCCAGTCTGTCTCACCCAGACACTCTCTGCACTGTTGCCCTTTCTCATGCTCTTCATAGTACATCACTCTTTGCAATAACTTTATTTCCATATCCATTCTTTGCTTCTCTTGCTACAGCATATGCTTCATGAGACCAGGGACCTGCTTCATGACTGTATTCTTAGTGCCTGCAAGCAACTATGTCTGGCACATACAAAGTGCACGGTACATATCATAGGAGGTGCACAGTTGAAAGAATGAACAGGTGAATGACAACTTCAGGCAGCAGGCGTCATGTTATAGATGAGAAAGCAGCTAAAGACAACTTCAGTAGTTTTCCCAGTGCCACACAACAAGTAACAGTGGACCCGGACTCTGATTCTAAGTCTGACTAACCTTCAAGCCCATGCTCCTGATAACCCTCCACTATCAGGTGCTGATGAATACTTTTCATTCTATACACACTAAGATTATAGTCACTAATGGATTAATAAAAGATTAATAATTATAAGAATTACCATGACCACAGGACATAGTTACACATGGGATACAGCCATGCATAGCTTGTGTATTCAGCTAGGGTCCAAAACAAATTATCACAAACAAGGAGAGAGCTCAGTTCCTTGGGCTGATCTGCTAACATTTTCTTAGTAATCCATTAAAATTTGCAGAGTAAAGACATTAATGTCCTCTATTAACGACACAAAACTTTATTCTATTTCTGCCCTCTTTGTCTCAAATTTGATCTCCTGAACAAATTCCAGTCAACTAAAGCTTTCGCTTTTCTGTGATTTCTGAATAGAGGAGATGCTAACCCAAATCCTGTCGTTTCAGAGGAATGGAAAGCTCAATTCATTAAAACAGAAAGGAAGAAGCTCCTGAATTACAAGGCTCAGCTGGTGAAGGATCTGCAACCCCGAATTTATTGTCCCTTTGCTGGGTATTTTGTGGAGTCCCACCCATCAGACAAGTATGGCTAATGTTTTGTACAATATTTTTACACAGGAGTTAATGTATGCCAGAGTGAGTGGCTGTTGGGAGCACAGTATGAAATGAGAAAGAAAGTGGGAGGAGTGTAGCCAGAGAACAAAGAGTGAGACTGAAAGCCACCAGAGTTCATAGTGTCTGAAAAGTCCCCCAGAAAAGAGGAAGCCAAATGACAGTCACTAAGTGCAGGCCAGGAAGTGAACTGGGGTTTTTAAGTCATCTAAAATAATCCCCCAATGAAGCTGTGAGGAAAGCAATAGTTCACATCTCTTGCAGCTGGGAATCTATGGGAAGACTGGATTTTAGAAAAATCCCGAGGAAGGCCTAAATAGCAAAAGCTTTTTCTAGACCGTACTGCAACCCACAGAATGCTGTCATGAAATTACTTTTTAAAATATATTTTCAGTATTGGAAAGGCTTTCTTTCAAAGCAGTTTAAATTCTTCAAATGCTATGAATCATCATCATTTTGTGGGACTGTTGAAAGAAATAAAAGATGATGAATTTGATGATCTTGGGCTCTGTGCCAGTATTCTATAGTTAAGTCATAGACTGTTAATTCCAATTCCAATTTTTCTTGAAGCAAAAGAAATACTTGCCAAATATTGAGTAATCAAAGACAAAAGTCTGGCAGCATGGTTTACATCTTCTCACCAGTATCACAGTGCATATGGAAAAGCTTAATTTGGGGCTTCAATAAAAGGAAAAACTTATTTGTGACTTCTTGATAGAACTATTGTATTAGTTTTCTAGTATTGTTGTCTCATAGATCTGGAGGCCCAACCTCTGAAATCTAGGTGTTTACAGGGGCACAGACCCTCTAATGTTGCCCGGGAGGAATCAATCCTACCCTTGTAGCTTCTGGTTGCTTTACCCTTGGCCTATACACAACCATCCTCTTCCTTTGTCTCTTCTCCCTGTGTCCAAACTCTGTTTCTGATGAGGAAGCCAGTACCATAGGCCTTGTTTTTACGTGATTATCTCTGTAAAGATCTGATTGCCAAGTAAACTTCACATTCTGAGATATTAGAGATTAAGAACCCAATGTGTCTTTTTTGAGGAACATAATTCAGAACATAACAGATATTTGTGTTAAAATGGAAACTTTTCACAGCACAAACTATTTATTATGAATTTGCATATTTTCTAAAAATATGCCAAAGATTTTATTTTAAATTGACAGGGTTACAGTTCGCTTCAAAATTGCAAGTAAAATTTGAGGACAGTTCTGTTAGTGTTGATAATTTAGAGTTGCTTACTGATTTATGTAATAATAGTCTTTTGAAGTCAGTGTTAATATTAATGAGTTGACACAGAATCAGTGAACTTACTAAACTTGGATAGAGCTTTGACACTGAGATAGTTTACTTCAAGATCAAATCAATTCTTCTAAAGAAATGAACCAGTTTCATGAATGTAGATTTGAATATTACATGAAGATAAATTTTGGGGACTTGATTGTGTTACTGAACAACACTTGGGTATGTTTAGAATAATGTGAGCATGTTTAACTACTTTTTGAATTATAAGTTTTATAAATTCCAGAGATCGAGCATTTCTGATGAAAATTTTATATCTGGACTGAGGGTCCAAAGATGATAGGAACAAGTATACATACTAGCTTATTAGTAAATTTTAGATTAAAATTATAGATAAAATAAAATGCATTTATCATGTAATAATGTTTTGAGATTTTTTATATACATTGAGGAATGACTAAATCTAGCTGACATATGCAATACTGTTATTATTTTTGTTATTGTTTTCATGATGAGAGCACTTTATATTCACTTTCTTAGCTTCAGAAAACTTTATGTAAAGTCTAAGCTGTATAGTCCTTGCTGAGTCTTGGTCTGTTGAGATGAAACCATGCTAGGCAGCAATCTTTCTTGAATAGCTATAATTTCTTTAATTTTTTATTTTATGGGAAAAATAAAACAAAATTTCATAACAAAGTAATAGAATAACAACAGTCAATACATTGCATATCGTTATCTTCAAAGTACAAGATATGTGCATACAAAGTTCTCCAAACAATACTAGCAACTTTTCTTTTCAATGAACTAAGAGAAACTAGTAATATAACTAACTTGTATTTTTTCCTTTCCCTTCCTTCCCATCCTAGTTCTTCTTTCCTTTTGAACAATTTCTTCCCATTTCATAATATCTATTTACATTTTGGTCTTTATTTAATCTTTTAGTTTATTTTTTAGTTTTTTATATTTTTTTAAGTTTTCTAAATATTAGTTTTTTTTTAGTTTCTGTATTAGTTTTTTTAGTTTTTTATATTAGGAAGGCAATACAGTGCACATATGAATCTGATTTATTTCACTTATGCGTATGGTTTCAAGTTGCATCTGTTTACCTATAAATGTCTCATGTTTACCCCTCTTTATGGCTAGGCAGTACTCCGTTGATTTTTTAAAAATTAATTTTATTGGTTTAATTTATGAAAATGTTTTAGATTTTGGTATCATTGTCTTCTCAAAGAGTATTCTAGTGCATCTTTAAAAGGCAACACAAGTTCCAGCTTCTACAAAGGCAGACAATATAACCTAGCTAGTCTCTCACTAAAGTCAACTACAGACTTTGGACAGAATGTGTAGAGAAGCTGTCTCAGAACTCTGAAAAGTAAATGCTGGACAGGTAGATTGGGGAAAGACATAAGAATTTGAAGTGCCAATGAGCCAGCTCTGATGGAAACATTTTAAAAAATCCAGTGTCTTCAGTGCACACTCAAAGGCAGCTGGAAACAGTGACTGCACGCAGGTTGAAAAGAGAAGGTGTTGCTGTGAATCAGAAAGGGTAGGAAAATCTGGACTTGGGTGGCACCATGGAGGGTTTGCTTTTGTTTTTCCATTTTTTCCCGCCCTTTTCTCCGGGCAGTACTTGAACAGCACTGGCTACAACACCTGCAATAACTGTGCAGGTGCCTAGAATTCTAAGGGAAAGGAGCCCTTCCCCCTAACCAAAGTTATTTTTGTTCCAAGAGTGCAAAGAGCACCCTAATTTCTATTTGTCTCTAGCTTCTCACCAGTTGGGCCCAGAAGGTTGTGCACTTTTCAGAAAGTGCTTTGCAGAACTGTGATACCAAAACCTGGGTTTTTGGCAAAAGATGAAGAGGGAGACACCTGAGAGGCAGAAGATATTTGAGAGATTGCAAACAGAAGAACACTTAAAATGAGCCATAAATTTGGGGGCTTAGTCCCAAGCTGCACTATGTGTATGGCTATGATCCTAAGTAAGATACCAAAGGATAGGAGAATGGAAGTACAGGGTAGACCACTGCTCAGGCTGTACACTGGTTACTAGAGGCTATACAAGTGGAACAGACATGGGAAGGATGAAAAAAACTTATGAAGCTGGCATTAGAACTACAGCCCGCCAAGGGTGGATGTGTACTGGCGCCATGAACCTAACCTGACTGATTGCTTGCTAAAACAAAAACCCGAATCTTCTCTGCAGGATGTAAATAAGACCCAGAGTTGCAAAAATATGCATTATGTCCAGGATACAATACCAAACTACTCAACATAAAAAAAGAGAATTTTGATGTCTTATGTCTTATAAGGGAATAGACAATAGATGTTGAACCAAAACTGACAAAAATTGTTGGAATTATCAGGAAAATAAAAACTTAAGCAGCCATTGTAACCATGTTCCAATAAGTAATGGTAAAGGCTTTTAAAATAAATATAAATATAAAAAGCTGAAGCAGGGAAACAGAGATATAAGAAGTACCAAACGTGCATCTTAGAAGTAAAAATACACAAGGCATGGTAATTTCACTAGATGAACTCAAATGCCCAAGAGAAATGAAAAAAGAAAGGAGTACATGAACTTGAAGATAGATTAACAGTATCAAGTCTTTTAACAACAAATGTGGAGGATGATAATAAAGAACAGAGCTTCAGAGACCTGTGGAACAATACCAAAAAAAAAAAAAAAGTCTAATATTCATATCTCTGGAGTCAGAGAAAAATAATAGAATTGTGGTAAATAATGACCAAAATCTCCCCAAATTTGATAAATTATATAATCTTAGATTCCAGAAACAAAACAAACCCCAAACAGGATAAACTTTTATCCACAAACTATAAACAAAACTACTGAAAGCTAAAGATAAAAGAAAAACCTTCAAAGCAGCAGATAAATAATAAATTGCGTATAGGAAAAAATTCAAATCACTGAATCTCTAATCAGAGCTGCTGAGACCAGAAGGGAGTAAGATAACATTTTTAAAAGTACATTATTAAAAAAGAATTGGGCTGGGGATTTAGCTCAGTGGCACAAGCACATGTCTTGCAAGCTCTAGGTCATGAGTTTGATCCCTGGTCCAAAAAAAAAGAATTGTCAACCACGATTGTAGAATATATCCAGTGAAGATATCTTTTAGGAATGGAAGTGAGATAAAAACATTCTCAGATGAAGGAAAATCTGATGGTTCATCACCAGAAGACCAGCTTTAAAAGAAATCTTCAAGGCCATTCTTCAGATGAATGGGAAGTAGTCCCAGAGTGAAACCTAGAATTTCACAAATGAGGAAGAAAAACAAAAACGATGAATATGAGGGTCCAGTACATAGTAGATTGTTTTCTTCTAGGATCTTCAAAATATGTATAACATTGGAAAGCATAAAGTATAACTGTCTGATGAAGTTGCCAATGTATATGGGTATCATAGGTTGAACTGTGTGCCCTCAAAATTCTTGTGTCGGAGGACTAACTCTTCAGTACCTCAGAATGTGACTTATTTGAAGATAGGATCTTTTCAGACATAATCAAGTTAAACGGAGCTCATGAGGGTAAACCTTAACTCAATGATTTTGTGTCCCTAAAACAGAAAAAAATGGACATAGATACACACATAAAGGGTAGCTAGTATGAAGAAAGATCAAGAGGAGATAGTTACTGAGCAAAGCCTGGAGCGGCCCTTCCTGCATAACCCTCAGAAGCAATGGGCCTCACAGGCCTATATCAGTCCTGCTAGCACCATTTAGACTGCAGCCCAGAGAGCTGTGAAATAAGGTGTTTATTAAAATTTCTGTTTTTCAATTTTATGTGTTCTACTTCGTTAGGACATTCTAGTAAACAAATACAGTAGATATAGTACTTATAATTACAACAGTAATATATGCAACAGTGTAATTACAATATCCAGTATCAAAGATCCCAAAGTCCACACAAAAGGTTTCTACATTCCATACAAAATGGAAAAGCACAAATTCTAAGTAGACTGTGATAAGATATGGATAAAATGTTACAGTCCCTATAGAGCAGGAACTACAAAACGCATGCAAAGCGACATAGTAATATGTAGAGGTAGACTTAATGGACTACTAAAAATATGTAAACAACCCAAAAGAAGCCAAATTAAGGGGAACATTGAAATGAAAACTTAAAGTAGAAAGCAAGTAATAAAATGGTAACCATAAATCCAAAAATATCAATAACTACATTAAATATAAATGACCTACAGACATGTAAGCGAAACCATTGGGGACTCTGCAGAGGAACCCTGCCACAGGCCAAGCAACACCAAGTCATCCCACTCGGCACATCTGATTTCCTTACCTACAAAATTTTGAGATAGAATAAAATGATCATTTCTTTAAAAAAAATTGTCAAAATAATTAGAACCCAGATTATATAATAAATAAAAAAACAACACAACTCTGTTCTAGCTACATAGAATCCATTTTAAATATAATGACTTAGGCAAACTGAAGCAAAAAAGAAGTAACACCATGCAAACACTAATCCGAAGAAAGCTGGAGTGTCTGGTAGAAGGCAGTGTAGGCTCGAGAGCAGAAAAAGAACCAGGGACCAAGAGGGACACGACGGCGATTCACTCAGGAGACTTAAGAGTCTCAATTGTGCATGTGCCTCACACAGAACTTCAAATATGGAAAGTGAAAAGAGAATTGGAGCTGGGAGTAGTGGCATATGCCTATTATCCCAGCCATTGGAGGCTGATGCAGAAGCACTGACAGTTCAAGGCCAGCCTAGGGTACTTGATGTATTCAAGACCAGCCTGCACTAAAAAGTGAGAGTCTGAAAAAAATCAAAACAAAACAAAAACAGACAAAGAGATGGAAACTCACAGCTATAGTTGAAGATATTAACATTTCCTGCTTAGTAGTTAGAGAACAAGAACACAGGAAATCAGCCCAGATGTAAAAAAACTAGAGACCACCATAAATCACGTGGCTCTGACCAGCATTTATGGAGATTCACCCCACATTACCGGAACACACATGCTTGTTGTGTTCGCATCAAGCATTCGCCAAAAGAAATCATCCTGGGTTATAAAACAAATCCTAACAAAGTTAAAATCACATGAATTATGTTTTCTAATCATAATGGATTATACCAAAAATCAAGTTATTAATATAACTGGAAAATCTAAATATTTAGAAATTAAACAACTTCTAAATAACCAGTGGGCAAAGGGGGAAGTCTCACAGGAAACTGGAAAACATTCTGATGTGAAAAAAAAAAAAAAAGAAAGAAAGAAAGGAAATATGTGGAACCTAAGAATGGTTTGTTGCCACGTGTCTGTAGTCTCAGTAACTTAGGAGGTTTTGGTAGGAGGATTATTCAGATGCTCAAGTCCAGCCTGGACAACATAGCAAAACACTGGCAAAATAAAATAATAAAATAAAATAAAATAAAAATTGCTAAAATAGTACTTATAGAGATTTTATAGCATTAAATATTTATAAAGTAAAAAATGTCCCAAGTCAGCAATCTAAATTATCATTTAAAAAAATTTTAAAGCAGGGAAAAATAAACCCAGAGCAAAAAAAAAAAAAAGGAATAATTAAGATATCATTGTAATTAAAGACAGAAAAACCAGAAAGAAAAACAGTGAAACTGTTTAACAGTAAAAACTGGTTCTTTGGAAATATTAGTAAAATTGGTAAGCCTCTACTCAGACTAACCAAGGACATAAGAAGAGATAAGTACTAATACCAAAAATTGAAGGAGCTGACATTTTTTAGATTTCACAGGTGTTAAAAGACAAAGAAATCATAAAGAAGTTCTGTGAGCATAAATATAACTCAGATGAAACCACCCAATTCATTAAAAACCACAAACTATCAAATGTCACCCAAGAAGCTGTTTAAAAATTCCAAAACTGAGAACTCTAAACTCAATTTATTTTACTCTAACTCTTTAAAGTTACACCAATTTTAATATTTTTTCCAGAAACTAGTGGAAGAAAAAACACTCTTAATTCATCTCTTGAGACTGGTATTATCCTAATAATTTGGAAAGAGACAAAAAAACCTTATAAGAAACTATAGACCTATCATGAACACAGAAGACAAATCTTCCATTTAGTGAAATTGAATCAAACAATATAAAAAGAACTAATACAAGGTGACTAAGGGTGATATATTACAGGAATCAAAGGTATTTCAATATTTAAAATGTGATCCACCAAAACCATCCTATTAGCAGACTAAGGGGGAAAAATCACATGATCATATCAATTGATGCAGAAAAAGGATTTGACAAATTCAACGAGTAGTGATAGTTAAAACCATGTAAAAATCCACTCACTGAGAAGTGGAAATAAGAAAAATTCTGAACCACTTAAAAGGTATCTTTAATAACCTACAGCTAGGACTCTACTTGACAGAGAAAGACAGATCTTTTCATGAAGATTGGAAACCTCTAGTCAGCATCCTCCTACAAGCCTGAGTCACTGGAAGAAGAGAGGATAAATGAATACACTGGTACGGAAAAAATGTACGCAATAACACTGTTCCTATTCACATACAGTACATTGTGTACATAAAATATATAACCTATAAAAAATTTTCTAAAACTAATAATTGTAACAAAGTCACAGGACACAGAGCAAACAAACCCATTACATTTATGTATGTGGATGGCAAATATGAAGAAACCAAGAAGTTTTTAAGATACCATTGAGAGTAGCTTCAAGAAGTTAAAGTTATATTAACGAAACATGTGTGAGATCTGTGTACTGAAAACTACCAAATGCTAAAGAAAGAAATAGAACAATATACATGTTCATGAATTCAGATTCAATATAATTCAGATTTTAATGATCCAGATGAATGGACCCATTCAGCACGAAGCCCATAAAAACCCTACCAAGCAGTTTTATAGTTATAATCTCCAAACTTTATTTCAAAAAGGCAAAGTAATAAGGCTAGTCAAACAATTCTATTAAAAGTTGGAGGATGCAATCTATTCAGTTTTATAGTAAACCACAGAGCTACCGTAATCGCAATCACGTGCTGTTAGGACACCTGCGTCAATAGAGGAGAGCAGAAAATCTAGAAGTAGTGCCACCCAAATCTGGCCAAATGATTTTTGACAAAGATGTAATTTGGGGAAATTCAAATGCAGTGTTTTTTTATTATTTCTGTCTTCTGTGAACTGTTTTTGTAGTCCTGGAGATTGTGCCCAGCCCTCCTACATGGTAGGCAAGTATTCTACCACTGAGCTACACCTCCAGCCTTTCATTTTGTTTTGAGACCATATGTCACTGGATGTCCCAGGCTGGTCTCAAAATTGTGATCCTCCTACCTCAGCCTATTTTGTAGTTGGGATCACAAGTATGTGTCACTGTGCCCAGCCTATTTTTTGTATTCTTGATGATAACTATTCTGACCAGAGTAATATGGAATCTCAGTGTGGTTTTCATTTGTATGTGGCTTATAGCAAAAGATGTTGAATGATTTTTCGTCCAATTATTGGCCAGTTCTACTTTTTTGAGAGATATTTAAATAATTGCTTTGCACATTTATTGGTTCAGCTATTTGTTCATTTAGTCCCCAAATTTTTGAGTTTCTTATATACTCTATTTGTTTTTTGTTTTTTTTTTTTGGTACCAGGGATCAAACTCACGACCTTGCGCTTGGCAGGCAGGCACTTAAGCCACTGAGCTAAATCCCTGGCCCTATACTCTATTTGTTAATCCCACATCAGTAAAGTAGCTGGCAAAGACTTTCTCCCATTCAGTGGGTGGCTCATTATTGATGTGTTTAGGTTTTCTATATCCTCTTAGTTCAATTTCAGTAGTCATGTGCATCTGGAAATTTAATTTCTTTTAGATTGTCTAACTTACTGGCATATAATTTTTTATACTATTCCCAAATGAGTTTCTGGATTTTAGCTGTATCTGTTATATTATCCTTTTTTCTTCTATCAGTTTCACTCCTCCCTCTCCCTTCCCCTTCCCCTCTCCATCTTGGTGAGTTTGGGTAAGGATTTGTAATCTTATTTACCCTTTCAAAGAACTGATTCTTTGTTTCATTGATCTTTTGTTCTTTTAATCTCCATTTCTTTTTTTCCCCCTAAATACATATTTATCACTATAACAAACTGATCTAGACTGCAAGCCATTTTCAGAAGGGTTGCCTTTCAAATCGGAGTAATAATGAAATGTCTGTGCAAAATAAAGCACAAGCAGTGTAAAATTGAAGTATGTCATTCATCCAAAATGATTGACTGGTTGAATGATGAAATAGAACTTTTAACCACTGCGCTGGGGACTTTGTTTTCCCAGCACAGTCTCATGACTGAGCCTGTTTCACTCTTTCGAATTTTAAAAGTGATATGTGATGCTCACTTAGAATCTGCTGTACACTTTGATTTAATTACAAAGTGTTTTCTCTTTATAAACAGTGATCTAGACACATACTTTAAAGATTAGAATAATGTCACCTTTGAAATGATTTGTGTAAACTGTATTATAAAAGTTAGAGTAACAGTTTGGTACATTAAATACAAATGTTATTTGCATAAAAAGAACATGTTCAGTTTTATGGAACATCTACAGCTACTACAATGGAATGCAGTTAGTGAAAGTCACACATTTCTGATTAAAGATACATAAAAGTTTACTTTAATGCTCTCCTGTTTCTTTTTGATGGTGACTGTATTTTCCACACAAGGAATAATGTTGAGAGCATTCCTTATAATTTTAAGAGTGGCTAATATAATCAGGCCCATCAAAACATTTATGAAACAGCTTGCAATACAAAGACTCCAAAGTGATGAAGGGACCTCAAGAGCAAGAGTGGCTTGAGCAGATTGGAAATCTATGGAAATGGACAGGCATCAGCTAAGTAGAATTTATCATGGTTAGTATATCCCCAAAGAAACAAACTAGTGAAGTGATAGGGAGGAAATATACCAGTTCCTATTATTTCATGTAAAAAGAATGACTAACCCTATGGATATAAAAAGAAAGTTTTAAATGAGTGCTTTTTCTTTTTAAAAAATTAAGTTTATTGGCACATTTTAGATATACATAATGATCATATTCATCATAGGGAATTTGTACCTGTACACAATACATTTTGATTCCTCTTTTTTTCCCAATCCCCTCTCCTCTCTTCAATTCTTTTTCCCCTCCTATTTATAAAACTTTGTTTCCATTTTATTCTTTTTCATCTTTTTTTCCTTTTCCCTTCCTTTTCCCCTTCCCCAAACCTATTCTCTTACCTTTTAAATGATTTCTTCTCCTTTCACAATATGGTACACTTTGGTCTTATTTACTCTTTCAGTTTCTCACACCAGAGTGACAACATGATGTTTGCACATGTGAGCCCAATTTATTTCACTTAAGAGTATGGTCTAAAGTTGCATCCATTTGCCTATAAATGTCTCAAGTTTATTTGTTATTGGTCAATTTCTTGATAATAGCCACACTTGCTGGAATGAGATGGAATCTCAGCATTGTGTTAATTTGCATCTAATAACCAGCCATGTTAAACATTTTAAAATATATTTATTTTCTATTTTTATTTCTTCATCTGAGAAGTATGCAGTCACCTCAGATGCCCATTTTTGTATTGGGTTTTTGAATTTGGGGCGGGAGTTGATTATTTTCAATCATTACATGTCCTAGATAGAAGTCCTTTATCTGAAGTACAACTGGCTAAATTTTTTTCTCATTGTGTTGGTTGAAATTATACTACAAAGCTACTATGACAAAAACAGAATGGTACTGGCAAAAAAAAACAGACCTGAGGATCAATGAAACAGATAACAAGATGCAGAAACAACTCCATACCCATTCACCTACCTTATCTTCAACAAAGGAGCCAAACACATTCACTGGAAGAAAGATAACCTCTTTAATATATGGTGCTGGAAACATTGCCATTCCAAATACCAAAGACTAGAACTAGACCCATGTCTATCATCATGCATTAACTAAAACTGAAGGACGTGCTTTTGCTTACAATGTAAGATTCTGTTATATAGTATACCTGAACAAATAAAATGAGGAAATGTTTCCTTCTTCTATTTTTCTCCATTTCTTTTTTGTCTGATCTTTTTTATTTCTTTCTTCTACTAATTTTTGGTTTACACTTCTTTTCTAAGGCCTTGAAATGTATCAGTTAGTTAGTTGAGATTTCTCTATTTTTTCAAATGTAGACACCTATATTTATAAACTTTTCTCTTATAACTGCTTTGGCTGTCCCATTACCTCTGCTAGATTGTGTTTCTATTTTATTCCTTCTATAAATTTATAAATTTCCTCCTAATTTCTTCAAAGACACACTGCTTATTCAAAAGCATATTGTTCAATCTTTGTGTATTTGTATATTTTCTGAAGTTTCTCTGTTGGCTTCTAGTTCATTCTATATGGTCTGACAATATGTGTGAAATTGTTCCACTTTTTAAATTAAGATTTGCTTTATGTCCTAAAGTATGATTTATTGGAGAATTTTCTGTGACTGATGAAAAGAATGTATAATCTATAGCTGTTAGATGAAATATTCTGTAGACATTTCTCAAGGCTATTGATCTGTAATGTAATTTAACACTGATGTCTGATATGTGTGTGTGTGTGTGTGTGTGTGTGTGTGTATGTGTGTGTGTGTGTATGTGTGTGTAAGTTTTATATTGGTAAGGGTGGGAAATTGATAAGACCCAATATTGTTATATTGGGTCTTATCTCTTTATATTCTGTAATGTTTAACTTGGATGTTTTGACTTTCAGTTTATATATATCTACAATTATTATATCTTCTGGATTATTTCCTTTATCAGTATGTGGAGTCCTTGTCTCTTCTGACTTTATTTTGCCTCAAACTTTGTTCTGTTGGATGTAAGTAAAGCTACTCCTGCTTGCTTTCAGATTCCATTTAATTAGACCATCACTCTTTATCATTCTATGTTCATTCTGAAATAGTTATTCTTAAAGAGTAGCTTAAGCCATGGTAGTTAAACCAAGTATATTTAAGTCAGATATGTGATATTTTGTCATATGCACATTTTATGGAATTCAGAATCTCTTGAAAAATTATATAAAGATATCTACACCCTTTCTAGTATTTGGAGCCTAATTTTATCATCTTAAATGCAAAGCAAAATTTAATAGATGTTTAAACTATGCTTTTATAAGATTTCAATGTTTATATATAGGGTTTATATACTGACTCAGTTCCTATCTATAATATTTTTATGAGCAAGTGGCATCTGCTCCACAGAGACCCATTTTATGATGCTGATGGACTGTGTGTAGACAAGGAATGTGTGTGTTCTCTGATTAAGGGAAAATATTTCTCCATACTTATCTGACTGCACTGGGTAATAAAGCAATTAAATTATAAGACAAGTTTTTATGACAATGATCATATAAAGACAGCGTGTGACTTCCTGTAACTACATGTAAAAATGCAGTGAGGTGAGCAATCTACCTAGCATTTAGTCCTGTTCCTGTCTCCATTTATTGGGGCTAATCATCTGAAATCCTTGTACTTCACTGGTCTCATCAGTGGAATGTATCTTATCATGTTGAAGTTATTCTATATTCTCTTATCATGTAGTTACATGTGTGTAATTACTTATCTCAGATTTATTTTCTTTCTTTTAATCATCTGGTTGATATTAACTAGTTATCTCACATATTGAAATTTTTTTCAGGAAGACTGGCCTAAGATGAAAGAAATTTATTTTAGTTATTACTGTTCCTTATTCATTTATATATCATCTACTGAGTGGTATTAATCTGCAAAGATGGAAAGATGTTGAGCTGAGATAGTAGAGTTCAGCACAAGGGAAGAGCAAAGAGAAAGAAACTCAGTGTCCATCATTCCCTGGGCTTTTGGTTTTATCCCAAAGGGTTGGGGAGCCAGATCAAGGATTCCAGTGAGGACATAATTAAATATGCATAGGGGATGGTAGGTTATACATCTGTGTAGCAGGAAAGGAAAAATTCATTTGATCCTGGAGACCGGTTTGAAAATTGTTACCATAACCTTAGGAACCTAAGATGAATGGCAGCAGGGAGTGGGAAGAGAATTGAGGTGAAAGAAAGATTAAGGTTGAGTTTCAAGGACTGGGAGAAGAATTGGAGGTGATGGGTACTTCTCTATGGGACATTTTAAATCTTCCTTTGAAAGTCATTAAAAGCCAGATCTCTATGTGTGAATAGCTGGCAATGTTGCCCTTGGTGCCTACGTAACCTTCAGAGGATGGTATTGAGATACTGATCATTGTTGTTTTAAAGAAATAGAGAATCAAGAAGTTGTGGACCTCTGCGAACACCACAAAATATGCTTTAGAAAGAGTAACTGACAGTGACATGACTCCAGAGGAGGAAACTGGAGGCAGAGTGACCAGGTAGTGACCATTCTGAGGATGACAGTAATAAGAAGATGAGAAAAGGTAGTGACACTGCTTTAAATTAAGTGCCGCAACAAAAGAGGACAATAATGAGTGGGAAGAGTAAAGGCACTAACATTTTTGGGTGCAACAACAGTGCCTTTACTTGTGTCTGCAAAACTAATTCCAAGGACGTGAGTAATGTGTATCACTGAGTGCTATAGAAATACAAATATTTATGTCTGAGATGTGTTAGAAAACTATGGTGAATGTTTAAATTTTAAAGAATTTATTCTAGTAAAAGACATTACTATTAATCCCCTCAAAATATACCTTCCCACACTTCAAACACACCTCATCATTCTTGCTACTTTTGGGGGGGGTACTGGGAATCAAACTCAGGACCTCATGAATGTCAGGTAGACACACCATTGAGCTATATCCTCTTGCTGCTTTCTGAAGCAGCCTAGAAGTTCTCTTCTGTGAGTGTCTTTAGTTGCAATAACCTGGTAACTTCCATGCTCTGACTCAAAATATTTACCTTTCATGGTCAGTTTGACTTTGGGGAAGAGCCAAAGGTTGCATGGTACCAGATCCGGTGGGTAAGGTAGCTGAAAACATACTGTAATGTTTTTACGAGCCTGTGTTCTTAGTCTTTCTTGCACATAGCAGCTGCATTCACTATATTTTTGTTATCAAACCTCATAAAGACAGGAAAGAAGTCTTCCAGAACTTCTTCAGAAAGTGACAAGAATAATGGAATAACTATGTTTGAAGTCAGAGGACATATTTTGAGTAGGATTAATAGCAAATATGTCTCTGACTGAAGCAAACTTTTTGAAATTTCTACTTTTACCATATCTTTTGATCACATGCTGTGTTTTTCATCTATCTGATCAAAAATAATCGAGTCTGGCAAACTAAGCTGTAGGTTAAGGAAGTAGAATTGCCTTTAACAGGAATATCTGCCTAGATAAACTATGTCAGATAAATCATACTGACAAATCTATCTCTCTGGTTCTCCTTTTTTCTGTCCCAGTCCACCCCATCAACCTGCCAGTATGACACTGAAGTAGACAGCTTTTTAAGGAAGGTGGTGCCTATCTCTGATCAGTAGCGTAGTTAAAAATTAGATCTCAGAATGTATTATGTGTGGTTTTTTTTTTATAACAGGTAGATTTTTAACAATTTTGAATGCAGAGAATTCTCAGACTTACTTCCACAGCTGGGGCAGAGGCCCTACCTGTGGCCCCTTGTGAAGGTTGAGCCCCTGGCTGCCAACAAGCTGGGACTGGACTGCCTGCTGGTGTGGTGGCCTGTGGCAAGGCACCTGGTCTCTCAGCCTTAGTTTCTTTCTTTTTTGTGCACAGTAATAAGTAGCTGTTTCATGATGCACTTGTGAAATAAAAGCAGTGTGTTCATGCTAAGCCCTTTATATAATGGTTGCCCAGTAATAGTTAATCAGTCAAAATGTTTAATGTTAAATATAAGAATACAATTGCCAACTATTTATAGCAGTCTTGAGACAACTCATGTTGATTCCACCCACTATATGATTATTCTTAGAAACAAAAGATCTGTGCAACTTCTTTGTCTGGTAATTTTTCTCATTAAGGACATAACTTAAATGCTGCCCAGGAAACTGTGTTTGATTCTTTGAGCCACATCAATGCATAAAGTATGGTCTTTATTCTTCATAGTTTGAGCTGAGGGAGGTTGGGAAGTGGAATATAAAGAAAACAAAAAATTCTGTCATTGTTGTCAGAACATGCATCTGAGAATAAACTTTCTTACATGGGATTACTCTTATTTCTCAGGTACATTAAGGAAACAAATACCAAAAATGATCCAAATCAGCTCAACAATCTTATCAGGAAAAACTCAGATATTATCACATGGACTCCTCGACCTGGAGCCACCCTTGACCTAGGCAGGATGCTGAAGGACCCAACGGACAGGTTTGGTTTACCTACTTATGGAAGATAAAAATTCTGCATAAATACTTACAATATTAGGAGAAAATAGAAGGCTTACCTCTGGTCTCTTGACAGGTCCCTATTTTGTAATAATTTTAGATTTTGTCAAGTAGTACACTAAGCTTCTTACTCAGAAAGATCCACCCATCAGTTTATGAAATAGAAGTCTTCGTATTTAAGCAAAATAAACTAATAGCTATCTTTCAAACCTAGAGTGAGACAGTTTTTTCCCCAAGCTTTTCATCTTATATAATACTCAAATGTTTTCCTCATCTCAGAACCTTACTAGAAAGTAAACAGTGAGTTGTTTTCTATTAAGGGTTACTGATACAGCTCAAAAGTATGTGCTTTATGTAAATAAAAGGCAGTAAGAAAGTTCTCACACCAGTGCAAACACTACCAACTGCTGAACGGCCGTTTCTATGAATGGTGCATTTGAATGAGTCAGACTACACTGGGAATGAATGCAATTCAAGAAATGTCAACATTGGTGCATTCTACACTTTTATAATTCTTTGTCTTGAGCCAGGTGAAGCTATTTCCTCACCTTGGTTAGACAGGAACCAAACACGTTGCCACATAGCGCGCGCTCTTTCCCGGCCTTGCTTCTCTGCGCTGCCATGAACAGCATCAGCCGACTTTATCCTTTCGCTAACTTCCCACAACAAAGTAGTTATCAAACTTGCATGATTCTCCTTCATAAATCTTTCTCAAATCCTTCACTCCTTTCTGCCTTGGCCTCCACGCCACCTCCCCCAATTCCTCGCCTGCACCCCACAGTGGCCTCTGACCAAGTGCGCCTCCTCCTGACTTGCCCAGGGCCAGCCTCCAGGCTGGCAGTTGGCAGTCTGCAGGTCACAGTCATGGACAGACCACAACATCACAATCACTGCCCACAACCAGCCATTCACTAAAATGAAGTGAAATAGAATAGAGAATGCCTGAGTGCACTGCATTTAACAAGGATGTTTTCTAAATTTTAAAACTATTCCTTTTTCTATCTTGACTCAGATTTTTTTAGATTCCCCAATGCCTGTAGTTAAGAGTGCATTTTTTTTTTATTATTTACGTTGTGAGTGGGCCTTCAAGAGATTTGTAGAATTCTCCAAATCCACTTTCCTGCCCTCCATAGCGATCATCTCAGTTTGTGAACAATGGGCAGAACCTTCTCAAGGGCAGACCTTCAGGCTCCCCTCAGAGACTCAGTCAGTGGATCTGAGGCCGACTCAAGAGTCTGCATTTGCATCCTTCTGACACACCAAAGCATGCTGGGAAACCAGAATCACTTTTGTTGGGTTGCAGCACCAACACACAGTGCAGGGACACACAGAGACTATGCATTTACCTGCCTTGTGAGGGTAAAGGGGACAGGAAAGCTCAGGCCAGAATCTCTTGCCCTTAGCCAGGTCCCATAGATGAGAAGATAGGCTGCAGGTAGAATGACCAGAGAGCAAGGAAGGGATCTTGGTCACAGGTGTGGCTTGCGCTGGGGAAAGGAGACATAAATAGCATCATGGATTTGGTAAACATATTTGAATGAGTGAATGAATGTACAGTGTTGGCTTAGATGATTTATTGAGCTCCTTCTGTACACTGGGTATCATACCAGGTGCAGGAAATATAGCTAAAAAACGTCCTTCCCATCACGGTGCTGCCCCTGTGCCCAAGCACAGGGTTGGTGAGTGAAGGCAGAGGAAAGGGTTATGACAGGAATGTCACAACTGAGCCTGGGATGGCTCAGTTGAGCTCACAATGCTGAGCCTGGGATGGAAAGGCCTCATGAACCAGGGCAAGGAACTGGTCCTGGGGGTAAGGGGAGCTACAGAAAGTTGTAACGCAAAGGAGTGTTACTGGGCTGTGTTTTAGAAAAGCCACTAGTGCTCTGCGGAGCAGAATGCACTGGGGAAGAAGCTGTAGCATGGGACAGTTGGAGTCGGGAGGCTGCAGCTTTGTACAGGAAGAGATCAGGGAGGCTTTGAGCAGAGACCTCTAAGGAGCCGGAGAAGGGCTGAGATCCATGTAGTCATGAGAAGCCTTGGGATTTGGTAAAGGATTTCTTACAGAAACCAGGACCTCTGTAGCTCTAGGCATACAGCAGACAGAAAGTGTTCTTTTGAGAGCAGGGACTGCTTTGCTGCCACATCTTTGCTAGACAGGGACGTACTTCCCTGCTTGTGTCTCCCTTGTCCAGACCCCATCCTATGTTGCGTCCAGGATTCGAGAGTCTGTGTTCCATGCAGTGCTCTGTCCTCACTCAGATGCACAGGGCTTCAGAACCATGAGAGAGCTCAGCTGCCCACATGGCCAGCTCAGTTTTGAAATAAAACCACTACTCTGTGTGTCAGCTCTGGATTAGTGCAGTCAGAGTACCAATTAGTCCAGACGCAAAATTCTACATGCATCTCAAAGACAAGGTGAAGGCATTCATATATTCAACAGATAGTCCTGCTGTATGCTCACTCATGATTGCTACTTTTATCAGATTTTATTTTAATAGGGTGGGGAGGCAGGAATGTGGAGACACAAAGTTAATGCAATCAAGTTACATTCAACATTTCCATAACTTAGTTATTTGGACCAAAGAGGTCCAGAAGAGTGTTGATTTTCCCTGATATGAACTTGTTTTCTTCAAGTGAAATCTGCTTAGAAATGCATGACCCAAACATGTACGGGAACCCCTCTGGCTGAGGCCAGTGTGGGGACCCAGGGATTATGTTAGTGTCTCATAGCCACCGACCCATTGACCTTTGCTATGTAAGTGCTAACCTTTGGCTTCGCTATTTATTGCATTTTTCTTTCACTGTTCTCTCACCCTATGTCTCTAAGCAAGGGCATCCTAGAGCCTCCTGAAGGGACTAAGATTTACAAGGACTCCTGGGATTTTGAGCCATATTTGAACACGTTGAATGCTGCTGTAGGAGATGAAATCTTCCTTCACTCATCCTGGATAAAAGAATATTTCACTTGGGCTGGATTTAAGAATTATAACCTGGTGGTCAGGGTACGCAGTTCAATATTTGTTCCTTCTTTCTGTTTTATGAAAATACAGGAAACCCCCTGTGTGCTTTCCAATTTGTGTCTCAATGAGCATTCATAAAGACCTACAAAATGGCTAACAGAGAACAGACTTGACAATGTGATCCACAGTGCCCCCTTGAAAATCTAGGGACTGTTCAGAAGGGAGTGGGAGGGAGAAAAGGAGGGAGAGAGAGAGAGAGAGAGAGAGAGAGAGGGAGTGAGTTCAAAATTAACTTGCAAATCATTCATGTCCTTTAGGAACATTTGGGCCTCACAGCCTTAAAGACCTTCACCTCATTGATATTCTTCTCCCTTCATCATGTTGTCATTTGTACAGATGATTGAGACAGATGAGGACTTCAACCCTTTTCCTGGAGGCTATGACTACTTGGTTGACTTTCTAGATTTATCCTTTCCAAAAGAAAGACCCAGCCGAGAGCATCCCTATGAAGAGGTAAGCACCAGCTCGGGGAGAGTGGCTTTCTTTTCCTTCCCTCCCTCCTTCACCTCCTTCACCTCTCCCTCTGTCCCACCTTCCTTCACTCTCTCCCTATGTCCCTTCCTTACTCCCTCCTGTCCTCCCTTTCCTTCCTTCCAGAAAAGTTCCAAAGACAGCATAGAGCATGGCTCACATCTTACTCTACTACTGTACGTTGGTCACAACCAACAAACCACACTGAAACCCTGTTACTAACTGAAGTCCTCGCGTGCCTCCCTCTGAGTCGTTGGTCAAAACTGGCTTCCATCCTCATTCCTTCCATCTCCTCCAATCCCTGCTCAGCCCCATCGGCTGCTAGACCTGGAACATCCACCTCTGCCTTCTGCCCAACACCATCTCCTTCCCCAAGCGAACCTACCCCTGTCTCTGTAAAGAGAGTTAAATCAGTGTTTAAAATATCTGAAGACATGTCACTTCCTTTTAGCTTTTCATGACATGTGTGTTGGATTAAGCGGACCATGGCGGCCTGCTGCCCAGGGAAGGGCACAGTTTTAGAGCTAAGATCAGGACTGGTATCCTGGCCCTGTTGGTTGTAACTGCTGCTCTCAAGGCTTTTTACCTGCCTGAGCCTTGGCTTTTTTCTTCTCTTGGGCTGATTCACAGTGCGTTAGATTAGACACACAGTGTATGTGAACAGATATTACAGAATCATTTGAGTCAAGGACATACAGTCTGCCCTTCAGTTTATTGTTTGTGCCACCTAAATGTGTCAGGCCCCATTTTAGAGGTTTCTTAAAACAGACATAATGATCTTCTTAAAATATGTTTTAATAAGTTTACTTGAATCTTTATGTTAATACAGTACTTTCTATTGAGGAGGATATTATTGATAGTTCAGTAAAATCAAAACTTAAGTCTTGATTTATGGATCTTAGACAATTGGGTTTTACATAAAACCCCTGTGTGAGGTACTACATAGATGGTGAATATGTTTGCACTCTTTTTTCCTCGGATGGTGTCTCACTGTACTGCCTAGGCTGCCTTCAAACGCCTGTACTCATGCAGTCCTCTGCTACCTACCTGCAGACCCTGCCGCCTCTTCTCATTCCATACTTCACTTCTTTCAGGGACTTTCTGCTTCACCAGCAACCTGAGAGAGGGAGGGAGCGCAGGAGCTAAGCTCTGAGTGCCTTTGTCCTGAATTACGGACAGCTTGGCTGGACCTGCAGTTTGGCAGCCAGTCCTCATCCCTGATACCTTGCTCCTTTGGCTTCCATTGCCTTCGATGTTCAAAAGAACATGATGCCACACTGATCCTTCTTCCTTTGCAGGTGACTTTAAAACAAAAGCTTTATCCTTCTTTCCCAATAAAAAGACTTCTGCAGTCCAAGGGATTTTTCCTTGAAGCCGTGGGCATACATTTATAGTAGTTACATAACTACAGAAAAAGAAAGCCAGCCCCAAGCAGCCTATCCTTGCCTTACCTGCTGCTACAGAGTGGCCACCAGCAAGAGAGTAATGGGGTACGACCTGCACAACACTGGTCATTGCCACCGTAACACCAGCTATGAATTACAGCTGCAGTTTGTTTTCCAGTCTGATTTTGGAGATGTTGCTTGCAGAGCAGCTCGTGGTGGATTACAAGGCAAGTGAAGCTGGTAGGTTGAGACAGGTGGAGAGGAACACTGATCAGGAGGGGGACCCCCATTGAGCTCTGTTTCCCAGAGGAGGTGGAAACCTAGATTTCCATGTGAAATACCCAGCATGAGGTGAACATTACTTCAAGTTGTTAAAAGGTCTGTAGACTCTACAAAACAAGAGCCAAGTTGTGCTCAGTCTGGGGGTCAGTTAAATGCTTGAAGTTATGAAAGTGAGGAGCCCACTAGTAGGACAGGGGGCCCCTACGTGTGTAACATGGATACACCCTTGCTACGAGCATCACAAATGCACCAGCTGCCTGATTCTCCCCCACCATTGAATCTGTTCATTGACAGAAATGTCTGAGTGCATGTGAGGAGAGGCCATCTGTTTCTCAATCTACTTCGTATTCATCTGTTTCTGCTGTCATCCATGGTCCACTCATCCCCATTTCTCTGGATACTGTAGCCCAGACCTGCCTTTCAAACCACTGTCAACCTGCTTTCCTGATTCACTTAACTACATGAAAATCTCCTGTCAATAACTCACTTCCCTTTTTCCCCACTGTGGCAAGTTTATATCTACATAATTTCATTGTCAACCTTCTGCTGAGATCTGGGACCTCAAAGAAGACGGGTAAAGTGTGGTGTCTGGCCATCATTTTGAACCCTGAGGCCCTTTCTTAGTAGGGGTGACAATATACTCTTGTATTCCATTTCTTCCTGGCTATTCCTCACTATTTTTATCAGACCTTCCCCAGCCACTTCAATCTCCTTTCAGAATTCTGGGCTCAGAATGGTTTCGCCTAGTCTCTTCCTGGGGGAACACATCCACTAACATCATTTCTCTGCCAGTGACTCCAGACGCTGTACAAACAGCCAGGACTTTTCCTTGCTGCCTCCAATATGCTCAGGCTTTGTATTCCCAACAATCAACAGCCTGCTGGACACCAGCACCCAGAGTTCTTAGTCCTGGGCACCTCGTTTCCACCTGTTCCAACTCCAGCCTCTCATCTTTCTTCTCCAAAGCCAACCAGTCCCCTTTCCTGTTTGATTGGTGGCAGCATCATACCCCAAGTCAGCCAAGCCAGAAACAAGAATGCAATCTTCTACTCCCTTTTCCATCATTCTCAGATCTAATCAGCCAACAAGACCTCCTCTGACACCTCAAACAGTCTGTGACTCTATCTCCAATGCTCCTCTGTTACTCTCTAGATTAGAGGTCAAGAAAGGCCGCTACACACACACACACACACACACACAGTGAGAAGGAGGTTATCCAGATTCTACATCCCAGCAGGCAGACCTCACCCTCAGACTCCCAACCAGGGAATCGTGTTTCAGGAACTGTATCAGTGAAAGTACCCATCTTTTGACTTAAGTTATACCCTTGGTTCACAATAGCTATGTTTGTCTTAGGGAGAGAAATCCAAGATACCTGTCTTCTAATCATTCTGTGTCTTTGAACAAATGCCTGTCATTTCTGAAAGTTTGCCTTTTCTGCTATTAGTGTGGTGTTTACCAGGAAAGAATCTGAAGCAGGTATTAAAAAATTCCTGAACATGGCCACTGGTAGGTTGTTAAATCCACATCTAATCTTAAAATGTACATGATCTCTTCATGCTTTTTAAATTCTCCCCAACTCACAATAGCCCCCAAACAGAGAAAACAAGGTGTGGTAAGTACAGGACTCACGCTTATTCAATTAAGGTGCAGCTGAGATGAAGTCCCCCTTTGCGGGTCTCTTAATTCCACACTCCCTTGACTGTCTCAGAGATCCATGCAGTGGCAGTTCTACAGGGATGCAGCCTGGAGCACCTGACTTCTGGTGCTCCCTTGGTGCAGGCTGGACACGCACAGGCTGCCATGAGACTGCAGGCTCTGCTCAGTCCCCACTTGTGGAACCATGATGGCCACAGACATTTATTGACCACTCGCTGTGTGCCAAGCCTCTTTTAAAGTACTTTATACGCATTCCCTCGCTTAACACACACAGTGATCCAGTGAGGATTGTGCTTTTATTATCTTCATGTTATACAGAGGAAACTGAGTGGGGCACAGCACGGTTACCAAAATCACCCAGAGAACACCTGGGTGTGAACCTGCCGCCTGACCCCTGAGTCTGTGTTCTGCTGCTGTGTCTGAGGGCTCCTGTCCACCCTGTTATCCTTCCCTTGACTTTGCTAAGCTCAGGGACTGCCTTCTCCTCAGCCCAAGCTATGTGCTTCCCAGTGCTCCCCAGGCCCAGCCCAGCACGGGACGCCCTGCAAGTTGCTCCCTGTCTGTTTCAGATTCGGAGCCGGGTTGACGTCATCAGGTATGTGGTGAAGAACGGTCTGCTGTGGGACGACTTGTATATAGGATTCCAGACGCGCCTCCAGCGGGATCCTGACATATACCATCACCTGTGAGTCTGAGAACATCTGCTGCTCCCTGGGCCACTGCACAGGTTGCTGCAGGGGTCCCCAAATCCTGACAGATACATGAGAGTCCCCCAGTAGATCTTCACTCCTTTGTTAGCTTTTTAAAAGTAAGCTTTGTTAGGAAAGGACAAGGTTTTAAAGGGTTACTAATAGCTTCATGCGGACCCTCTGGAAGTGGTGTTTGGTGTAGGAAATGCCGGGACTGTGGTATACAGAAGGAAAAGGCGTGTTTGCTAACAATGAGGGGGGCATTTATGTAGCCAAGACATGGTCACTGAACTACAGTGGTCTCCCATGTCACAAGTTGCCTGTGCTCAACCCTGAACATACCTTTGGAGGTCTAGCTGCTTCATAGAAATGAGCCACTGAATTTCTGATTCAAACAGAATGAGTCTTTACAATCCTATTTGGAACATTTAGAGTGAAATCTCAGAGATGGCAATTTCCATTTTTATATTTTCAAAATAATCCCCAAGGGAGAGTGGTTAACATTTACTGCTCATCATTACCCCAGATCTTCTGACATGTGTAGGTATTTAAAGTTAAAATCCCAACCATTTTATTAAAATATCTTAGCAAACCCACTGTTTAGCATCTGTCCTTAACTTGCAATTACAGGCATTTATAAAATTTATTTTTTATTTATTTCCCTTTGAATATTTTAAAATTATATTTAAAAGTTTGGATTTGTTTTGTTTTATTTTGGGGGGTTGTTTTTTTTGTTTTGTTTTGTTTTAAGACAAGGTCTTACTATGTAGCCCAGGCTGGCCTCAAACTCATGGTGATCCTCTTGCCTCAACCTCTGGAGTGCTATGCACTACTACCCTTGGCTTTAAAAGTTTTAAAAGAATGCAAAAATATATAAAATACAAAATAAACAACCCCACCCAGCCTTCCCAGAATATCTCATCAGTTCCTGTCACACCCTCCACCTACCCAGAGGTGACTTTAACTCCTGCCCCACCCTTTACCCTTTCCTGGTGACCTCTGAGTGCAAGTGTCTTTCTAGCCTACTGCTGGGTGCATCAGCATGTCTTGTCTCTGCCTATATTTGTTTTCAATAAAACAAAGATCATAATATCGAGGGGCAGCATTGCTATTGCTATTATTTCTTAATGCAGTCCCAGTACAGATGGTCTACAACCTGATCTCGGACATTTTAAACATAATCCAAATATGGATTTTCACTCCTCAGTCTCTCTTGACTATCTCTTGGTTGGGACACACAGGTCAACTGTGAAACTTGCAACAGCAAAAAACATCTCAAGTTTTGTTCATTTTTAGCTGAGCATATACCTAATTTCTTATTCTGAAAAAAGAAAAAAAATAAGAAAAGGAAAAGAATGTGGCAACTGTTTGGAAATTTCTTTATGAAAGTAATCCATCTTGGAAATTTCTAGGATTATCAGTGCTGCTGAAGACTGTCTTGTTATACTGGGCTTTGAGAATAAGAGTCAGAAATGAAGAGGATCCCTAATAAATCCTGAGAAGCAGTCACAGTTCTATTTATCTTTGTTGTTTTTAAAAAGCTGTTTGTGAGTTTACTAAACTTTTTAAATCACAGAAATAATAAATATCCACTCTAAAAACTTTGAAAAAATATTTGTCAAGTACAAACAAATTAAAACCAAAAATAATCTCATCACCCAGACAAGATAATGTATACTTTGGTGTCTGGCTAATCCTTCATTTTCTTTTTACAAGCACATACATAGATACTTTTTTAAAAATCAAAATAGGACAATATTGTGCATACTCTTGTACAGGCATGTTTATCATAGAAGTGTCCCACAAAATTCGATCTTTCTACATCATTTTCAATGTCTGCCTACCTGATTCCATAAACAGTATTCAGGCTTCATTTGCTGGCCTTCAGTTGTTTATAGTTTTTTGGTACTTGAAATGGTGACTGGGCAAATGGACGTGTAGGTGTCTCTTGCACACTTTCTTAGAGATTTCCTTAGGATGAGCTCCTGGGTGCTGGGGATGTTGGTGCTAGATGCAGGACACCCACATATCCTTCAGGGAGCAGTTCACCTTCCCTCCCTGAGAGGACAGGTCTATCTGCCTCCTCATTAATGCCATGTCCTCATGCTTTTGCGTGCAGCACAGAAATCTAGATCTCCCCCCACAACATGAGAATTTCTTAAAGCTAAGTCCATGATATTGTTATAGGGAAACAAAATTCTCAACCTACTGATATAGAGGAATGAAACTCCCAACCTATTATATGTCCAGTATGAGTTCATATTCCCTAAAATCAAAGAACAAATTTTAGGAACAATGAAAGTTAAGAGCAAAATATATTTCTTGAAAGAATGAAAGTTTTTGGATGAGAGAGAGAGACAGAAGGGGTCCCAAGTGGGTTGCTAGAGACTTTTCTAGGGACTTTTATAGAGTCAAACCATGAGGTGAGGCAGGTCCAACATGGGGAAAACTGGGAACTCCCAAGGCAGATGGGCATGAGGTGGGATAGAACTCTGGTCAACCAATAACATTAATTATTCAGATAAAATTGACCAAATGAGGGACAAATAGGGAAGCAAGTCACATAGTAAGTGGGCATTCTTATGGAGCAGTGACTTCCCGTAGGGGGTTGGAATGGTAGCTACTGGCTTGGTCAAGGTGATCCATACCTATTCAGAATATCAATCCCTGATATTTATACTTAGGGTGTGGTTGCATTTGTTTTGCTTTTTGTCTTGAGAGCTGGCTCACAGCAGGAGGTGTGTGTGTCTCCTCCAAAGTCACAAGACATCTTGTCCTCTGTGCTGGCTCCCTTGAGGGCCTAGCCCTGTCTGGCTGCCTATAATATTTCCATGTAACTGAGCTGCCTGTAACAATATTACAATGAAAACAAGACCAGATAATCATGTTCTAAGGGACTGTGTTCAGCACCCTGAAAATACTAAGTTACATGAACAGATAAAACTTTTTAGAAGCACTGTTGGAGAGAGAGCTGGGCACCAGGTACCAAAAAGATCCTGGCAAAAACACAGACATAATTGGTTTCCGAAACACATTTCCCTGCTTTCTGTCTCTCACAGGTTTTGGAATCATTTTCAAATAAAACTCCCCTTGACACCCCCCAACTGGAGGTCGTTCCTGGTGCACTGTGGCTAGAGCGGCACTGGGAATCCCAGGTAAGAGTCATGGGTCTGGATAGTACCCTGCCTGTGACCTCACCAGTCATGGAGCCCAACTTGGGGGTGGGGAAGGACATTACAGGAACACTGAAATTTAAAAATTAGTAAATGAAACAGAGAATGAGTACATCCACTCTAGAGTCCACAGAATCTGTGGTCTGGTTGAAGTGAGCGTGCAGCCAGGTAACAAGCAAAACAGAAATGATTCCAGGTAGCAGTGAGAGTTCCGAATGAGAACCTGAGCACACGAGGAAAAGCCACAACAAAAATGAAAGACAGAGAAACTAAAAGCAGTAAGATGGGAAAACATCCCCTCCCCATTTCCAGTATACCACTTTCATTTCCTGGATTGATGGATCAGCTTGTTAGGTGCAGAGCACATTTGACATCCCTTCTTCCTAGGGATTGAGATGTGGTTTATGAATGAATAATAAGACCTGTTTTCTCACGCATGCATCCAAAGAACTAAAGAATAACACTATAAAGAGTAAATACCTTGACTCATGCATTTATCTGTCATATTCATTCATTCCCCAAATGGCTATCTCTTTGCACTCCACCATCATAATATGGTGTTACTGATCTCTCCCAGCGGATGCTGAGTTTCTTAAGAGACTATATCCTAGGTATCCTTAGCCCTTAGCACAGTGCTTGGCATATCCATGATTTTACTGATAATATCCACTGAAGGATGAAGAGAACAAGTTCCAGTCTTTTATGATCAGTGTGACTTGCCTGTTTCATGCCATAGTCCAGCACAGTGTGCTGAATCTTCTGAGTTATGACAATGAGCCTTAGGGAATGCGAAGGAAATTTACCTATGGATACATTGCAAGGCTCACCATCGTGAGCACCGTGCTTATACAGACTGTTGCGAATACTCAGCAGAGAAGAGTGCCTCTGCTGTTCTGAAGTGACCAGGACGAGCACAGTGGAGAGGGAGGGCAAGGGATGGGGGCTGATGAGCGGCTTAAAGGTTGAGTAAGGATTCTGTAAATTGAAAAATGGAAGTGATGACAGGAAGATTACTGCAGACAGAACAGGCAGATGAAGTTAAAAGAGAGAAAATGCAAGGTGAGTCCAAGCCAAGGCATGGCCTGCTGGCATGGTAGGGGACACCAGGACAGGGCCTGCAAGGGAACCGCACAGAGGCCCAGATGCCAGGCAGGGTCAGCAGCAGTAAAAACAGGAGGTAGAAAAGCTAAAGAGGCAGCAGACGGATCACAGAGTTCAAGGTCTCAGTGATGGAGCAGTTCCAAAAGAAGATGGCTTCCCAGTGCCCATGTCTAAGTGGTGGGATAGCAAAGTAGAGGTCCATGTGTCCTCATTAAGGGGGCAACAAGGCATGGCGGTCAGCATGTCACACTTGGATCTGACTTCTGGAGTTACGGTTCTGGCTTTGTCATCTCCCATGTGACCTTGGGCAGGTCACTGGTATCACAGGTGTGGACACCTGGCACATGGTAAGCAGACAGATGCTAAACTTGGTGACCTCATGTACTGAGCAGACACCATGTGACCTACAGATGGCCAGTGGTGACTCAGCAAGGAGTCAGCATCATAGTCCAGCTCAATTCGCCTGCCCCTTACAATATCTATATAGCCTGAAATAGACAATAGAAAAATGTGCCCCAAAGAAGTAAGAAATGAAAAGGACTAAAAGGAGACCCACTCCTTGAGTCATATCTCATGAATCATATCTTTCACAGGGATACCAGACAACATGGCAAATGGAAGAATTTACTGGTGCTTCATTTCAGTACAAGAACTTTATGCCAAAGAGATTGCTTTATGACATCGGCAGGGGGGTAGGTGACAACATGGTGCCTAAGTGAGATGGTCACATATCTCAAGTCATGGGTAATGACACAGCACATTCCAAGACATTTTACTGGGGCTAGGGGTGTAGCTTAGCGGTAGAGCATGTGCTTAGCATATGCACGGCCCTGGGTTCCACCCCCAGGACACACACACACACACACACACCTACAAAAACTGTTCAACACAAAATTCTCTGTACAAAGAATTAATGAAACTAATAAGAACAAGCTCAGTGTGGAAAACACGACAAGTATAACAAAAGGAGAGGTGAATTCACCTACAGAAAAAAAACAGGAAAGAAAAAGCTTCCATGACTAGGGTGAAAATAAAAGCAAAGAGGAAAGGGAACAGATGATGGGTTAGAAGGGAAACAGAGGAAAGTAATTGAGCAATGGAAAACAGAAGGATGAAATGGGAAGAAGTGAAAATCATGAGGAATGCAAAAACAGAGTTTTGGCTCTTGTTAATGAATTCATTTCACACATAGGGTTCGTGAAAATAGTCAAGTAAGAAAGGTTCCTGGACCGTTTTCAGCTTTTCAGAAAGCTTTGTTGAAATCATGTTTATCAAAATGAGGCTGCCTCCGAGGCCACATTTTACCAGGCCTGAAAGGCTTTTGACTCAGTTATAAAACTTGTCATTCAACACAGCTTATTCATTATAACAGGTAGCTCTTTGGTTAATAAAAGATATGAACACTAATTAACTAAATGGGTTTTACAGATTATAAAACCGTTTGAAACCAGTAGAAACTTAAAGATCTGTATCTTGGGAAAAAAAAAAAAAGAGAAACCCCTTTTCTGAAATCTTAGGGAAAAAAAAACATTATTTCAATGGTTAAAGTAGACAACTAATTTGCCCCTTTTTCTCTATAGTTTAATGATACTCATATGATATTGCTACTCATATAAGACATACAATTTCATTCTTAATAAAAACATGATTGTCAACTAGGTTTCTGATTTACATGTTAGTGTTCTAGAATACACTACTGATTAGCACATATCACATCTGTTTTCTGATTATGCAACCTACCTCTTTAATTCTGAAGATATAAGAATCTGCTAGTACAATCTGTGCTTTTAAATCTCTAGTGTCATACCGGGTCATTGAAAAGCTGATTCTCTTCTCTTTAACATCAATACTAATAACATTTGATTACCTGGTTTACCTCATGCATTATGCAAATAAAAATTCTTGGAAGAATTATATTTTATGATTTACACTATACTGTAAGTTATTCAGTTATCAAGAATGTGAAATATATCAATAGAGTATATATTCAAATATGTGAATAAAAGATTATTTTAAAACATGAGTTTGTTTTCTCTCCAGCAGACCTGTCTGATCTCATGCTAATTTTGCGGTCCTTTCCTGCTAGAGTTGGACTCCAGCCATTCCTGGGCATCAGGGGGACCTCAACCCATGGACCCAGTGTTCCTTTAGTGTCCTCAGTTTCCTTCTTTTTCCACTTCCTCCTGTGCACCCCATCTTACCTGCCTGCTCCCTCCTCTCAATGTACTCTTTCCCTTCTATTACTCAAATCACCCTTTCAGCTTTGTACTCCAATCCCTCTCTTGACAAATTCTTTCCTCTCCACCTTCAAAATATAGGAAGGGTGTGGCCACTCCCCCCCACCCCACTGCCAAAATTGAGAGAGGAAGGAACCCAGAAAGGTAATCTTGCCATTAGGAGCTGATTTCTGCCAGTTTCATTGTTCAAACCACACTGGCGCTGCTGGGAAGGCCATTCACTGGGAGGTGCCTTGTGGGTGCACTGTCTTGGGGTGAAGTCATGCAAGAGAGTGCCAGGGAAGCTGCCAGCTTCTGTGTGCTGCTGCTCAGCTCATAATTCAGGAGCCAGCTCTGGAGGAATCCTGTGCTTTTGGAGCATGGCAGGCAGATGATACTATACTGGTCAGGAGGAGAAATTCCTCCTTTGTATGGTGTCCCTCTGGTATCCTCTACATCCGTAGTTTACCTCTGGCCCAGCTGGCAAGGAGAAAGATTCAGTCTCATGTAACAAAGTGGCTCTGGAGGTGAGAAGCAATGACTGGAGAGCTGATATAGCATTGGCGAGAAAGCGTGTGTCTTCCAGGGTAACCACAAAGATAACAGAAAGTGCTATAATTCTATTGATCTGAAAGGAGCCAGTAGAAGAGGGAAATTACACACAAGAAAAGATATTTTTGGAAACAGATTTCAGGCTGTTGTGATGTCAATGTCCCCACCAAAATTCACACTGCAATGGAATCTCCACTGTGGCTGTTAGGGGAACCCACTTAACCACAGGTTCATGGGTCCATGTGTTAACAGGTCACGATAACAGTGGCTCTGTTACAGAGGCTACTCCCTCTGGCACCTCTGCTTACCTCCTCACCAGGTGTCCTTGCCATGCTGGGCCATTCCTGACCCAGCAGGAGGCCTTCGCCAATGCCAAGCAGATACCAGCCCGATGCTTTTGGCCTTTCAGGACCTGGAGCTAAATAAACACCTTTTCTTTATAAGTTACCCAGAATTCAAGCTTTGTTCAATAAGTGAAATCAGTGAACATATTTCATCACAGTCACTGACTAAAAGCATTATGGAATTATCTCAATGTATGTGCAGAAAGCATTTGGTAAATATTTTCACACCATTCACAAATTTAAGAGGAAACTAATAATGCAGTGTAGTACATGATAAAAGTTATTGACTATTACAGTAAAAAAAAATTTAAATTTAAGAGGAAAAATGACCACTGAGAATAAGATATAAAAAGGATGTTTCTTAAAAAAATAAAAATAAAAAGGAAGAAGGAAAGAAAATATATCCCTACTGCAAAGAGACAAATAGACAAAGGTAAGAGAATAGTAAGTAGATAAACAAACCCAGACACACACAGACACCTTATTTAAGACAAAGATAGCACTGTGGGCAGAAGGGACAGCACAAAGTTTTAAATAAAGAACACTGGAGGAGGATGGGGGAGGGAAGTGACTTAACTTGGACAGCCATGGGTGTTCTCTTGATTGGAGAAAGGAGCTGTGACTTCAAGGAAAACAACTAAGACCATGTTTATCCCAAACAATCAGCCTGGGAAACTAGACCTCAAAAATGCCAGCCTCTCCTTGCCTCACCTTCCTTGCAGAGAGGCCAAGGTAAAGCAGGAAGATAGGGAGCAGTAAGGCAAGGATATGCTGACTGGAGCTGGCATTGGGGGGCTGCAGTGTTGGGACTGGAGCAACTGGGTCACCAGTGAAAGTTGGTTCAGTTTCTCATGTGTTCTTCGCCGTACCATGTGTGTTCACCCTGTGCTGGGTTGGCATGCGGACATGCCCACCGGGTCCTCACTGCCCATCCCCACTCCTTCAGCCTGGCCACAACATTACTCTCCAATCTCCCATCCAGATTCACCCTCACGTGGAAAGCTGCCGATACAGTAATAATTTCTCTCTTACAATTTTCAAAAACAAGTTGAAGCATGATCAACTGGCCTTAAGTTTCTAGAATTGTACAAGAACTGCCAAGAAGGTTTGAAACCAGGAGAGGACTCCTCACCTTCAGAACATGCTACAAAACTAAACAAAATCATGTGGACGGCGGGCGTTGGTGTGAGAATCCCTGAATGGGGGCAGGTGAACAGAATGAGCAGTATTTCCCCAGGCGTTAGAGGAGGGGTTAGAATCTAGTGCTGAGTGTTGGATGTACTAATGTTCTTGACCAACTACATAATGAATACAGGAATGCTTTCTTGTTGAAATACATTTAAAGAACACAGACATATGACAAATCAAATAAAACCACTGCCTGCTGCCAGTGAATCGGTAGACACCCAAGTAGAGGAAAACAAAGTTTACTTCTCCTGACCATAATATCCTCCCCCCTTCTTTATTTGCTGCTATTGTTCTTGGGCATTTAAATCTTGGTTTTGACGTATGAGAAGAAGTTAAATCAGTCTATTGATTTCCTTTGTATATAAGCAAATAGGCTAACACTAGTACACTTTCGTGTTATTTGTCTTTGAAAAAACTGCTAAGATTCAAAGTGTACCCAGTAATTTTCAATAGAAAATTATTTTGTGTATGTCAATAAACATGAGAAATGTCTTTGTTACATAATATAAATTAGAGCAAGAAATGTATAAGTTACAAATAAAATAATTTTTCCAAGGCAGTGGGAAAACACATACCATGATGGTAAACCTGTGGCATGCATGCCTTGTGGGCTGTTTGTTATCATTGAAGGCTCTAAAAGCCTCACCATGACTTGCATAGTATGTTCCTGGATGGAAACTCTTCATGCTGTAGCAATCTTTGAATTTAATTAAATTATTAAAAATCTAAAATTCATAAAGCACTCATAGATAAATAAGAATTTAAACAATGAAAATGAAAAATCACATAAAATAAGTACGAGAAATTTTCTAAGGAAATAAAAGATAGCCAGTGAATAAAAAGAAGCCTAAATTCATCAAATGGTACACCAAGATAAAAATACAAGGGAGATCATTTTCAAAATGCCATATGTTTATGATATTATTTGTGATATATCTATGATATTTAAATGTACAAGAAAACATTCCTGTATTCATTTTGTAATTAGTCAAAAATATTAGTATATGCAACATTCTAACTGTACTAGACTCTAACACCACCTCTCTAACTCAGCTATATTGTTTTTAGTATTCTCTTCCAGCTTTATTCCATATCATGTGTATAAATATTTTACATCTTCTAGGCCAGAGATGGCAAACCTTTCAGAGCTTTCAATGATAATAAACAGTTGCCTGCAGCCCATGTACCATTGGTTTGCCACTGCTGTTTTAGGACATCATTTTTTCATATTACCACAGGTTAAAATCTGTGCCATGGCTTATATCTAAATGCCCCCTCCCACCAAAGCCTCGAGTAGTCACATAGGTGGGGCTTCTCAGAGGTGGCTGGATCTATGGTGTGTGATGCTAGAATTAAGGATGTGATGCTGGGATTAATGTGCCCCTCCCTGGTGTCAGCGCTATGCACCTACGGGTGGGCAGCCTGGATGGAACGTAAGCGTTAGAAGGAGGCTGCTCCCATCGCTGGCTACTGCTGCTTCTGCTGCTGCTGCTTGTCTTCCGCTGGTGCCCGCCCACTCTGTCATGCCCATCTGCTGTGCCACCCTGCCCTAGAGCCAGCTGAATATAGACTGAAACCTCCACAAATCAGGAGCTATGATAAACTTTTCTTCCTTTAACTTTGGATGTCAGGTGTTTGGTTACAGCAACAAGAGAAGTAAGACATTCTGTCTTTGTAATATTCTCATTATAAATGAGCCATAACTTCACTTCTATTGTTGAACATTAAGCAATCTTATGAAGAATATTATCTGCACGTATTACTTTTTCACATTCTGGATTACTTCTTTCAATAGATTCTTGAAGTCAGGTGTGGTGGTGCATGGTTATAATCCCAGCTACTCTGGAGGCTGAGGCGGAAAGGTTGCAAGTTTGAGGTCAGCCGGGGCAATTTAGCAAGGCCTATGCCAAAATAAAATGAAAAGGGCTGGGGATGTAGCTCAGTGGTGGGGCAAGCCTGGATTCAACTCCAACTGGGGGAAATTCCATAAAGCTGGATTACTGGTTCAAAGGATATATGAATAACTGACTCCTGACTGTGTCTCTCCAGTCTTCCAGGGAAGGGCACGTGGGCTATGTTTTTTCCTAATCAGATTTTATTGGTACATTTTGGACATACATAATGATCACATTCATCACCGAGAATTTGTGCCTGTATGTGATATAACTTGATTTGTTCCCCTCCCCTCCCCTCCCCTTAACCCCTCCTCCCCTCAACATTTACAAAAGCTTTGTTTCCATGTTTTCCTTCTTTTCTCGTTTTTTAAACTTTTCTTTCCTTTCCCCCTCCCCGTTCCGTTGTTCTCCTCCCTCTATGTTATACTCATGGAGCGCCCTCCTTTGGTGCTTGCAAACATTACTCCTGTTCTCTCTCTCACCTGCTCCTCCTCCTCCTCTTCCTTTTCCCCCTCTCTGGGGTCTTCCTATGTAGCTCAGGCTGACCTCGAATTCACTATGTAGTACAGGCTGGCTTGGAACTCACGGTGACTTTCCTGCTTCAGCCTCCCTGTGCAGGGGTTACAGGAGTGTGCCAACATGCTTGGCGACCTGCTTCTCTTTTTAAATCCATTCAGTACCTTTAAAGTGATCGTGCTTCCTCAAACACAGAGACATCGGAAACCTTAAAAATATGCAGTATCTTTAGGATATAGAATCCTAAAGCATTATCCAAAAGTACGACCAAGAAACCAGAATCCTGCCTCCTTCTAAGGTCATATATTACTTTAACAGGTAAAAATCAAAGCTAATTGACCCAGTAAAATGGTAGCCTCCACTCATAACAATGTGGGTTTCCTCGGGTGGACTCCATGCATCTCTTATTTTGGATGGAGTAAACGCTTCCTTGAGTAACTACAGCATGCGGGAGCTGCAATGAGCCGCACCTGCCAGCAGGTGACGCAAGAGCGCCGCACGGTCCGCAGCAGCCGCTTCTAGGCACGAAGGCTTTTGCTGTCTCCATGGCGACTGCGGAGCCCTAGAGCCCAGTGTGCGGGGCCCAAGGGCGGGCTACTTCCGTTCCCACTGCAAGGACCCGACAGCCCAGGGTGCTGCTACGCGGGTCAGAAAAGACGATTTCTGCTAAATCCGCATTTCCGCGTTTGGGAAGGGAAATACCGAAGGCGTCCGTCCCTCTCCAGAAGAGCGCCTGGGCCCGAGCATTCTTCCAGCTCCCAAATCCAGGCCTCTGTGCGGAGAACAGAACCAAACTGGGACGCCTCCTTCCTGGGGCCACCGAGCCCTCAGCCCCCGCACCCGGCCTCAGTGGGGAGCGGCGACCTCGTGACGCCTCAAGGGCTCGGT